>CAUYSK010023910.1:0-82351 GCA_963575035.1 Avahi laniger | reverse complement strand
AGTGCCGTGGCGTCATCCTAGCTCACAGCAACCTCAAACTCCTGGGCTCAAGCGATCCTCCTGCCTCAGCCTCCCGAGTAGCTGGGACTACAGGCATGCGCCACCATGCCTGGCTAGTTTTTTCTATATATTTTTAGTTGTCCAGCTAATTTCTTTCTATTTTTAGTAGAGACGGGTCTCGCTCTTGCTGAGGCTGGTTTCGAACTCCTGAGCTCAAACAATCCGCCCGCCTCGGCCTCCCAGAGAGCTAGGATTACAGGCGTGAGCTACCGCGCCCAGCCTCTGTTTTTGTTTTTTAGAGACAGAGTCTCACTCTGTCACCCAGGCTAGAGTACAGTGGCACCATCATAGCTCACTGCAACCTCCAACTCTTGGGCTCAAGCGATTCTCCTGCTTTAAGCCTCCAGAGAAGCCAGGACTACAGGCGTGTGCTGCCATACCCGGCTAATTTTTTATTTTTTTTGTAGAGATGGGATCTCGCTCTTGTTCAGGCTGGTCTTGAACTCCTGAGTTTCAGTGATCCTCCTGCCTCGGCCTCCCAGAGTGCTAGGATTACAGGTGTGAGCCACTGCGCTTGGCCCCTAAACACCCTATAATGCACATTAATATTCACGTTTGACTTTGGTATATTTTACAAAATCCCTAAAGCTAAATTTAGTCTTCATATATCCCCCATGAAGAATGGTGATTTAGCCAGTGTACATGATAGCACTTACCACCTACAGCTGCTGCTCTTAAGGAAAAACAGTTCTGCCTTGACCAAGGGTGTCTGCCAGCCCACCAGCCCCTCCAGTGGTCTGATCTGTCCCTCCACAATTTTAGGAATGCATTATGTATACAAGTTTGAGACTACCAAATTTTGTTCATCTGTAAAACCTTGAAAATGAAATATTTTTTCATGGTCATAAAACTAATACCAATAGCTACCCAAGTGGCTTTCCTAATCAGGGTCAGATCTAATTTGTGTGAATAATGACAATGGGGGCTGGGAGCTGATGAAAAAAACTCTAGTTTCCATACAGAGCATTATAAAGCACTGACAGATTTATGCAGAACAGCCCCATTTTGTGAGTTAACAAACGATTTCAAATATGTACTATACACACAGGAGAAGAAAGGCGTCATTCATTATCAACAGTATGGATGCTTGGAGGTAATTTTCTTACTGCTTTCTTGTGCTCTCCCGCAGTTAGGAGGATCATATCTTCCTCTTGGATCTCCATTAGTCTGGTTAATTCCGATCTTTGCTCCTCCATTATAAATTTAGCAACTGGAGAATTCCAGTTTCTGTTGGCTTTCAGGAACACAGGTAAGACTTCCTGTGACAAAGAAAAAGACTTACTCACATTTTTTTTAAAAAAGGCAGGACTTATTTTCTTGTAGTACAAATATTTCTTGTTCCCCAAAGAGAATTTACATGAGATTACCTCTATTCCCTCTCTGAACACCTTCAAAATGACACTAAAGGAATTTAAAAATGTAATTTTACCACAATGAAAAAAAAAAAAAGAATGAAGGATTGGGAGGAGGGAGGCGTATAAGCAGAGGAGAGATTTCTGCAGATTTTTGGCGGATTGCAAGTGAATGGAGTAGGAAAGATTAAAGCAGCAGGATGCAGGAAGCTCTGGCCTAGGGAACAATGGAAGTGACCTTAGCATAAGAAGGAACTGATGTTACCCTGCAGAATCCTCCAGAGGCTCAGTCTCTTGCCTAGGCTAGAGTGCTGTGGTGTCAGCCTAGTTCACAGCAACCTCAAACTCTTGGGCTCAAGTGATCCTCCTGCCTCAGCCTCCTGGGTAGCTGGGACTACAGGCACGTGTCACTGTGCCCGGCTAATTTTTTTTCTATTTTTAGTCGTTTGGCTAATTTCTTTCTATTTATAGTAGAGACCGGTCTCGCTCTTGGTCAGGCTGGTCTCGAACTTCTGAGCTCAAGCGATCCTCCCTCCTCGGCCTCCCAGAGTGCTAGGATTACAGGTAAGGCTCAGGACTCTTAAGCCTTAAGTCCTCAGGGTGACAACCAGTGGTCTTGCTGTTCACCCCAAAGTAAACCTAACCATTTACAAAGCGTCTCCAAGGACTCTGTGCTTCCAACTAGCTTTTGAGATGCCACATTCTTAAATATGTGCAGACAAGCAATAACAACCACCACACACTGAAGAAGCTCTATGGTATTTACTAAAAAAAAAAAAAAAACAAGATAAACATAAAAAATGACCCTAGAGAAAAGAGATAATTTAGGGACCAAAAGAGGACTTGAATGTTTTGAATCCTCAAAGACACTCAAAAAGATTTTTTATCAATAAAACCAGACTGAGATGCAATGAAAAGAGTACTGGGAAACAAAAATATGACTTCTGAAAAAAATTTTAGCAGAAGAGTTGAAGAAATCTCCTAGAAAATAGAATAAACAACAGAAATGATGGAAATGATACAGAAAAAAAGAGACATATAAGTTAAATAAAAGGGTTCAACATACAACTAATAGAAATTCCAAAGAAAGACTAGAGAAAATGATGAGGTCACAACTAGATAATAAAAGAATTTTCTACAGATAAAAAACACAGTCTTCATACTGAAAGGGCCCTTCAAATGTGCAAACTATCGAATAAAAAATGATCCAAAGCTACACAAACTGTGAAATAAGGTGGAAAGCTTCCGAAGAGAAAAACATCAGGTCTTCTGTAAAAGAATAAATTCATACAAGCATGAGACTCTCATCAGTAACTGCAGATGGGAGAAGACAGTAAAGCACTGCCTTCAATGTTCTAAGTCTGTGCTGTCATCACATGCGGTGGCTATTTAAACTAAAATTCGTTTAAAAAAAGTAAAAAGTTCAGTCCCTCAGTTGTACCGGTCTTTTCAGGCATTCAATAGCTACACTGGCTAGTGGCTACCAGCAGGACAATGCAGACATAAAACATTCCCATCACTACAGAAAGTTCTTTTGGATAGCACTGGTCTAAGATATGGCTGTCAATCCAGAATTTTATGCCAAGCCACATTATTATTAAAGTGTAAGGTCTTTGAACATAAAGGCATTTTTAGAACATGTGAGGACTCAGAAAACTGATCTCTCACATGCTTTCTTAGAAGTTACTTGAGCACATACCCCAGCACAAATAAGAAGGAAGAAGATCTGGGATCCAGGAACAGTGGCTTAAACTCAGAAGAGGAATGAAGAAAAGGTCCAGAAAGGCAGCTGTGCAGCAGGTACAGAGTAACTAGGTGAGGTCTGTGTATGGGAGCCTCATCTCTCCGTTTTTTTTAACCATGTGTATGCATTATGTTGCTAAAAATTAATACATATAATAAAAACAATTTGAAGGCAAATCAAGTTGAATGTTAATAAATTAAAAAATAATAGCTGTACCCATTTCTTGTATAAAAATTAAGGAAATTAGGAAGGAAAAAGGAAAACAGAAGAAGAAAAAAAAGAAAAAATGTAACAGTCCCATCAACCAAAGGCTGCCAAAGTTAACCTTCAGGCTTATTTGCTGGTCCTGTGGTTTTTAGATGCATAATTCATATACTAGTAAAATAGAAATAAACAAAATTGGGAGATAAAGGGTTGCCGATTTTTAATTTTGTCAAGGAAGGACATAAAACAACCGTCCCCACCTCTGCAAACAAGGAGAGAAATAAAGGATAGTTCTTTATGTTAAATTCATTTTACTTCATGAAAAGCTTTTTATATTGTCCTGTCTTGACCCATTTTGGAAATCATTATCTTAATCTTTATTTCTTATTGAAAAATATGTTCATTGTTCTTCGAGCTTGAGATACAGAGCTTGGGATGTGATGGGGTGGAGGTAGGTAGCCCATTTTCAATATACAAACATAGTGTTTTTACATGGTTGTGATCAGCATATATAAAATACTGAATCCTGTTTTCTTAAAAATCATTACAACATGAGTATTTTTCCCTGTATTAATATTCTTAGGATACTTTTCTAGGGACCATGTTAAAAAAATAGGAAATGATTTTTAAAAGGAGCTTTACATTAATTCCTTTGATTCTACCACAATTTATTTAATCACTCTCATCTGGTTTCACTTTATTCTTGTAATAAATGATACTGTGAGGAATACAAAGTCTCCTTGTATCTAGGCTTCTTTTTTTAAAGTATATCATAGAACACCACTGACTCAAACAGGATGACTCTTTTTAAAGTTACTGATTCCAAAATGGCCAAGGCAATTTACATTTCCCCCGACCATGTGAGAACCCATTCCCCACTCCTGTTCCTCCCTATCTTACTTCTACTAGACACCAAACCAAGAACACAAAATATCTGTCAAAAAGGTGTATTCAGAATTCTAAAAAAACGGTATAAGAAGAACAATAAGTACAAGCTTTCTTTTACACCTGCCATGTTTTCATTTAAACCTTGGGCACATGGGGCTCTATTTATTTTCCTAACTGGATTAAAATACCTTGGTTTATTTAAAAAGGGTAGGGTTGAACTTTCACATTCTGATTAGTGGTGAATTCAACTAAGTTGAAGTCTTAGAGTTATACTCGGGAGTAAGATTAACTTTAAGAATAAAAAGAAGAAAAGCCTGAGCAAGAGTGAGACCCCGTCTCTACTAAAAATAGAAAAATTAGCTGGCTGTGGTGGCGCATGCCTGTAGTCCCAGCCACATGGGAGGCTGAGGCAGGAGGATCACTTGAGCCCAGGAGTTTGAGGTTGCTGTGAGCTAGGATGATGCCCACTGCACTCTAACCAGGGGGACAGAGTGAGACCTTGTCTCAAAAAAAAAAGGAAGAAATGTAGAAGAATGATATGAAATAATAAGACCGTCAAAACTAATGATAGGCAAGAGTTTAAGCAATTATTAGTTAAAAATATTTAATCTCCATCAGGAAAAAACTGCCCTAATTAACATCTTACCTGATTAAAATGGTCAGCTGCAAATTTTTGGATGGATTCAATGTCTCTCCTTTTTAAGTATTTCTAATGAAAGAAAATAAAAGTAAACTTGTCAAGATGGTACTCAGCTTCATAAACATGTTTGTGATATCAAAGGAGACATAAATATATTTTGTGTCTTTCCATTACAATAGTGGGATTTAATAAAAAATTTGTCCTGCCAAATGCTGAATTTTTAAAGCTTGTTACAGGGCTTATTTTTCCCCTCAATTATACAAGTCTTACTGGAAATAGCTGTGAATGTATTCCACAGAAGACCCTGTATACGTAATATGCAGGATAAGTGATCAAAATGAATCTCTACAACTGAATTATAAAAGAAAAACAACTTTGAGATCAATAAGACGATTTGGAATTTGATTATTTGAGATTTCTTAAAATCCTCGTATCTTACTTTTTCTAAATTGTCTCAATGTCTTTCTAAATGAGACACTGTGGTTATCACTATGTTACGCAGCTTTGAAATGACTCCACTTACACAGTCTGAAGTTTGACGTTTTAGAGTATATTCCCCTCCCTTCGAGAGTGAGGTGTCTTATCAGATCCGTATGTGAGAACCTGCAGTGAACTCCCTCTTCCCCTCAGGAATGCCACCTCAGACCTTACCAGACCCTCGTATGTGAATTACTGACCTCAACTACTGACTTCAAAAACACACGCAAACTCCAGAGGTTGACACTTTGACAGTGTACGCTGTGACAGGCTGCTCTCTGGCAGCTGCTTCTCTGGACTCTGAGACAGGGCAACACCCTGTTAACCTTGGAGCGCACCTCACCCATCCACACTGGCACCACCCTCCAGCATCCAGGGACCTTTCATGGAGTCTACGTTGTGGTGGCCCAACCAGCTTCTCCTGGGGACTCCTCGTATAAAGTCACACCTCAAACTCGAAGTATTAACGGCTTTTACTTTCCACAGAGGCCTGCTTCCATGCTAATTCAGCAACTGGACGTTAGTACTTTTGGAACTCACTCCCCGTGTGGTTAATGAACCTTGTCTATTGAGTATATTCCCGGTGAGGTCTGTTCATGTCATTCTCCCCTGCAAGGACTGTGACCCTAAGAAAAAGTTCTCCTTGCGTGGCAATAAACTGTGATTTGTGAAATCGTACTGTCATCGCCTCCTTATTTCCAGCATACATAGCACATCGTTAACATAGTCATGGGACATTTAACTAAGTACGGGAGGTCATAAACAGGTGGAAACATGATTCACAGCCCCGCACTTCTTATATCCACTCAGGGAAAAACAGACACACTCAAAATGGGCTAGAGACGGTATGTGACACTGAGCTCACCTGAACACATTTGTTATGACTGCACTACAGTACGGACACCACGCTATTTTCCACTGAATATATGAAGTAAATAAAAAGTAATGAGACTGAGTTCTCACCCTATTCCCAATATACTCATCTGCTTATGTATCCAAATGAGTACAGTCCTTCAAAATCATAATCTTATTCAAAATACATCGGAATGCCTCTTAATAAATGACTTTCACAGCAGGTGTGTTAACTACAGAAAACAGACGTGTCCTGCTGCTTTAGAGTCAGTGCTTGCTCAGCCCAGCCACTCTCTCTCTCTCTCTCTCTCTCTCTCTCTTCTACCCCCACTTACTTCCTTTCCTTTTTGCTTTTTTAGTTCTACCTCTTCTTCCCCTGTTATTAATGCAATTGAGACGAAAAACCTCAAAAGACCAAGAATCAACATGCAACGACTATGCTGGAACTGATGTGGGGTCGAGAGCCTTTGGACAAACTGAGGCTGGAGACAGAATACTGAGTATTATTTTATGCTCATAAAATATTCACGATGAAATGATCCCAAATGAAATATACAAGTTCTTTATAGCATTGTTTAAAAGGAAAAAAAAAAGCCCTAGATCTTAAATAGAAACTGATAGTCATAAAGTTTTATTGTTTTATACTTATATTTGAGTTTTAGGGACACTTTTAGACTTTACATAAAAACATATTATTATTTAGAGGTAAGTGCCTTTCTGAAGTTTAAATGTGTCAGTGCTGAACACATTTACTTCTCAAGCATATATTCTACTTTTTTTAATTTTTAAAATTGTAATTTCTTTTTTTTTTTTTTTATAGCACTAATTAAACATGCTCATCAAGCATACATTCCAGAGAAAACACAGAAACATGCTTCACTTACTGCTCCTTCAGGGACACACATGGCTTTGATGGTTCCTTGGGGTTTACTAAGTGCATCTTGAAGAAATCCAATCTCTGTGTTTCTAAACTTATCACTGATATCTATAATCTGGAAAATGGGTAACAAAAAGGGGTAACTAAACATGAAGACAAGATTTTAGAAAGAATAGTTTTAATAACATTCAAACATTTGATAAGTTAACATTTGTAGACTGTATTCATAGAGTGTTTACCATGGGTTAAGCACCACGACAAGTGTTTTACACATATATATGTAAGAATATAATCCCCAGTTCATAGATGAGAAAACTAAGGCACAGAGAAGAAAGTAACTTGCTCAAGATGACACAGCAAGTAAGTGGCAGAGCCAGAATTTAACCCAAGTAGTCTGACTTAAGAACCACCATTCCACAAAAGGAAGAAACAAGGAGCAGTTAAGTTGGCAGCTGTAAGAAGGGAGTTATGATTTTTGTGTATTATATATTTTTCAATCTAAGAACTAAGCAATGACTATTCATATACCAAGCAGAATTCAATTTCTAAGGAATGTGCACTGAAAACAGCATTACAGAGATCAAGGATATGGCTCTCTAACAACAAATAATGAGAGGCCTGGTAATGAATGGCTCTATATAAATTCTACTTTAGACCTTAAATATTTATCGATACTAACAATTTGAATAAACGTTTTCACACGCTTGAGTTCTTTACAGAACAAGGACAACAAATAATCTTTGCCTTTCAAGTGTCATTTTGGCTTTAAAAAAAATTGAAGAGACTAGTTTTTCCTTTCAAGTTACCATTCATGTCCATATGATCAATAACTTGTAAGTAACAAAAACTTTAGAGCAAGACTCTGACTTTTGGAAATGGGTCTTGGAATACAGTAGATTGGAAAAAACAGGCTATTATTCTCTCTTGCTATAGCTCAGTAATAAGCTGCTAAGGCAGCAACAATAATATGATCTAACAGTGTTTAACACTTGTGAATTCCAAGGTGGTTTAAAAGCCTGCAGGACTATTTGGGGGCAGAGTCCTGGAAAAGCGAAGAGAAGTACCTTCATTCCAAAGCGAGTATCAGGTTTATCAGTTCCATAGGTGGCCAATGCCTCAGCAAAAGTCATAGAAGGAAAAGGAACCAGCAAAGGATCTTTGTCGTGGGGCCAGGAATACTGGAGTAAACCCTCAATTAAACTCTGAATCCCAGACTGGTCTACAAAAGACATCTCTATGTCAATCTGAAACCAAAATAATATATGGAAACTAACTTGAATAGCCACAATATATACGTATTTACTATTTCTCTACTGTTAAATTACCACAGGGTTCTGCACATAAATACTTAATATGGGGAGAGGGCATAAATATTATTGTACATCTGTTTTATGTCAGGCGCTGTGCTAATGCCTCTCATACATCAATTTGTTTGGTTCCCACAAGCCAGATTCTCTCTGGCTCAGGCTCAGAGAGGCTAAGTAACCTGCTTGCGTACGTGCATTAAGCAGTGAAGCTACATTTGATCCCAGGTCTGTCTAACTCCAAAGCTTAATGTTCTTTCACTTCACCACACTGATTAATATACTGTCATACAGAAACCAAATCAAAGTAGCTTTGGTAAGTGCACAGATTAAATATCAATATGTAGAGTTTTTGGTTCTTAATATATAAGAGATCTGTTTTAAGAACTTTATCATATCATGAACATTAAAACGCTGTAGGAATCTCTGGCATTCCTCAGTTGATGACCACATTCCTTATGAAAAGGACACATGAAATAGATCAAAAATTGAATATTTAGTACCACAATTGCAGGTTGATTAAATATCTGACAAATAAAATGTAATAAGAAGCAAAGTGTATGAAATTACTACCCTGGTCTTGAAAATACTTGGCTGTAGTAAGCCTGAATGTGTAAGAGACAAGTGACTATGACTTAGTACCTGAGTAAACTCCGGCTGTCTGTCTGGTTTTGAACCTTCATCTCGATAACATCGGGCGACCTGAAAATACCTACAATTGAAAAATAGCATTAATTGAGTCATGATTCTAGGAAGACAAATATGCTTTTCCCCCAAAGCTTACGGTAACGTATGCTGTGAAATAAATTAATAATGATATCTAAAAACACAGGAAATATTCTCATTTTTAAATGATGTTTTAATTTAATCTGATACACAGATGACCCATGAGAAGTTAACTATTCTATATTTTGTTTTCAAAATATACATTGGCACCTTTGGATATTCATGTTAGATTGGCATGCAAATCGGCCCATGCTTCTTTTTTTCAATTAAAAAAATTTTTTTTCAAGTCCATGCTTCTTCACATATACTCTCTTGCTTCAGTCGAAGTGAAATACTTACTGCTCCAGGAATACGCTCGAGCCTTCCTGTGCTGTGCCGTTCCAGTTCTCATCTGCACTGGCTGAAATGCAGCTCTGTCCCCGGAGGTCTAGCTCACAAAGCGTTGTATAATATTTCCCCAAATGATGTAATTTCAAACCTCTCAACACTTAGTTTGTGAATCTCAATACACTTATATTCTGGTTTGTATCACAGTAGGTTTTATTCACTAGCCTAGCCTGCCTTACTGTCTCATTAACTCCTTGAGAGCAGAACCTATTTTTTTTTTTTTCAATTCCCTGCCACATCCATTAGCATTACATGACGGCTGCTCAATAAATCTTTACTAAATAATGACTGCACATTGTGAGGGTATTTTGTAAGTATTCTCCAAACTCTCATAAATTTTCGAACTTTCTCTTAAGAGACCAGACAATTTTGTGTTTCCTATTCTCCTTTCTTTCTTTTTTCCCTTTTCCTTTTCTGACAACTACTGGCATAAAAAAAGCTTACCTGTCTAAACCGCCAACCATCAGAAGTTGCTTAAACTGTTGAGGACTCTGAGGGAGAGAATAAAACTTTCCAGGTTCCCTGGATGGCACTAAAAACTCTTTGGCACCCTTTTAAAGAGAGAAAGGGAAAGGACAGATGTAATTAAAGAATAAAGTTTTCATAATGACAAAGATAATTTCTTGTTCATCTTTTTTTTCTTAGTGTTTACATAGTCTAAGTTTATTTATTTACTTTTAATTGGTATATATATATTTTTTATTTTAGAATATTAAGGAGGCACAAATGTTTTTGTTACATGGATACATTTTATAATGCTTAAGTTGGGGCTTTTAGTGTGCCCATCACCTGAATAATGTTCATTGTACCCAATAGGGAGGTTTTTACCCTTCCCTTCCTCCCCCTTCCCCCTTTGCTCATCTTGTAGCCCCAAAAAAAGGCTTGTATATAATAGGCTTTAAATACCACTTATACATAGTAAGTATTAAATTTATGCTTGTTGAAATGAATTCCAAATCCTGTTATTAGCTGAACAAATTTTGCACATTATTTCCTATCCAAGTAATTCCTAACTGCTTTTCTAAATTAAACTGTAGTTTTATTAGTCTATACATTGGATAAATAGATATCAATGTTTGCAAATGTCAGCTCTTAATGAACAAGGGATTTGTTTTTAAGGAACCAATTCATTAAAAATTTGCTTCTATAAGCCTCAAGGGAAAGAAAACTCCTATGGAATAAAATTCTGACTCAAAATACTGATCCAAATCATTTTCTCAATTCTTAAGAAAACCTAGTTAATGTGACCATCCTGAGGCAGTAAATAAAATAAAATAAAAATAAAAGCAGACCAAGTAAACATAAAAGCAAAGCCGTCTAGTTTTACAACTAATAGGACATTATGAGTAGACTGGTTGAAGGAATATACATACCCCTGGGGTCCTCTTAAATAATGTTGGGGTTTCTATATCCACAAATCCTAAAAGGAGAGAAACATTATCATTTAGTAGACAGGAATGTGGAATTTGTCAAATATGATGTCTATAATATAGTACAAAAAATATGAGGCTCCCTTTTATTTAGAAATTTTGGCTGAAATAAGCTACCAAGCCTGCTCATACTGGTTGTTAAAAATCCAAGAAGGAAGTGGAAGATTTTCATAAAATCTTACTCTGTTCAGAAAGTTGGTATCTTTGACATAAAATAATTCTAAATATTTGATGGATTCTTGTCTACTGAACTGTTCTGGCTTTTTAAATATTCTGCCAGTGCAGCAAAAATCACACAAATATAGCAGGAAAAACCCAGGACTGATTGACGTGTTTAGTTTAATTCACATGACATTTTTGAGCTCCAAAGAAATGATGTGTAAGCATGATAAAGAATTAAAAAAACTTACAGAACAACAAAAGGGCTCTCCTGCCTTTGATAATGATAAGAAACACTACATTAAACAATGTTATTGCCATTATTGTTTTTAAAAGAACATGTTTGTGATCCAATAGGAAACTAGTTAACAAATTATGCTATAGGGCAAAAACTACACGTTGAGTGAATTCCAGACTTCTGGTAACATCTGACCCAACGAGGCTAAGGGGAGGATACACTAAAACTGTTGAACAAAACAGAAGAGATGCTAACAAGTCCCAAAGAACACTCAGGCATCATTTCCCTTACCATGCAGATTACAGAGATATTCCCGCATTTTCATGACCATCTGGGACCTCAGTCGCAGGTTATGCTGCATTTGGAAACTACGCAGGTCTAAGTAGCGATACTGTAAACGAAGAGTCTCTGTTTTCTAAATAAATAAGATTTTTATGTTTAAATATTTTCTGAATATTAGAAAGATACTATCTTTAGATACAGAGTTTGAACTTTCAAAAACTAAATTTAGGTTGGGTGGGGAAGGGTTACAAAAAAAAAACGACAACTAAATTTAGCTCTATCTTTAGGTCTCATCATCAAGTGGCCCACTGGTATGCTGTTTCCATTTGTGTGTATATTGCCATCCTTCAATCCTACAACTTTTAAGTTTGTTACTAGTGCAGACTTTACATTTTTTACTATTGGCTGTTATTTTCTTATTCTTTTTTTAGAGAGCCCTGAGCATATTTGTTGTTATTAACATCATCTTTCACTGACTGAAATTTGCCTACTTCAGTAAACATTTACCCATTCATTTAAGACTCCCATACTGGAGTCTTGAAAAAAAATGTAAAGATTTCAAAGATCTTTTAAAAAGACACACCAGACAGCCAGGCATGGTATATAGCCTGTAATCCCAGCTACTCAGGAGGCTGAGGTGGGAAGATGCTTGAGCCCAGGAGTTTGAGGCCAGTCTGGGCAATGTAGCAAGACGCTGTCTCTAAAAAAGATATACCAGAGTGAAAAACAGTTATGATTTTATTACCTGAATGGGACATAGATTACAAGCGTAAGGAATGCAAGGGATGGCAGATAGAATCTCCATGACTGTACCAGGAGGGACACAGTGAGAAAGTTTACTTATTTTCAAGGCTGTAAATCCCTGCATCCCAATTTGTGCTGAGAACTTTAAAAAAAAAAAAGTCCTTTGCCCTGGAATAGCTAATTTCTTTGATACTAGAAACTGAAATGGTAAGAAATATCTGTTAGCTTCTCTTTCTAAATGCTTATCTGGGAAAAACTGTGTATTTTATTTTTCACAATAAGGTCAACTCTGTAATTACATTGTTCCTTCTAATTAAAGAATTAAGTATTGGGAACTAAAATATAAGACTAAGTGGCTACATAATTAATTAAAAAATCCCTTAACAGACCAGTTTAAAAATTAGATATATACAAGTCTACATTTGTGACAAAGCTGAAAATCATCTGGGTGTACTTAGTGTGTCTAGCTCCATCAACCCCTCAAACTTTGGCAAAGAACATCCTAAAACACAGTAATCCTAGTTATATTTATACATGTGAGAAGTCAAGAGTTGCTCTGAGCCACACATTTTATCTCTGTCAGAGGCTTAAACTTAATAGGTGCAGGATCCCCTAGGCTGTTTGGCCACTTCCAAGCTAGACATAAATTTCCTTTCAAAATATTAAACATAAACAAAAAATTTGAATAATAATAACACCTTAAGTCGTTTTTGTTTTGTTTTGTTTTGTTTTGAGACAGAGTCTCGCTCTGTTGCCAGTGCTAGAGTGTCATGGTGTCAGCCTAGGTCACAGCAACCTCAAACTCCCCGGCTCAAGCGATCCTCCTGCCTCAGCCTCCCAGGTAGCTGGGACTACAGGCGTGCGCCACCATGCCCGGCTAATTTTTCATATATATATTTTTAGTTGTCCAGATCATTTCTTTCTATTTTTTAGTAGAGAGGGGTTCTTGCTCTTGCTCAGGTGGTATCTAAGTCCTGAGCTCAAACGATCCGCCCACCTCGGCTTTCCAGAGTGCTAGATCACAGGCGTGAGCCACCGCGCCTGGCCTAACACCTTATGTCTTAAAAGATAGAATCACATGTTGACCTTTCTGAAAAACAGTCCAGGTGTTTAGGGACTGCACAGCTTAATGAACTGTTGCTATTTAAGAACAGTTCATAAAGAAATTATAGAACTAACAGAACAATTCATGATATGTCTATAATAAAATGTTTCATTATGTAGAAGTTAAACCTTTTCTTTAAAAAATTCTGAAAATACTTTACTCATCATCAACATTTTCTAGATACTCTATTTTATTAATAAAATGGGATAGTACCTTCACAAAGTCCTTAATTTCAAAGGGCAGCTTCTTGGAGGGATTCAGAAGTTTAGCTGTTTTAACTTTGATTTCAATCTCACCTGTTGGCATTTTCTTAGAAAGAGAGAGAGAGAGAGACTTATTTTAAAAAAATCACTCATCAGAACATGTACAAAATGCACATTTGTAAAACACATGCATTTATTTACATGTGTAAACGTACAGGTCCTTATAGTACATAATCTAAAGCATAAATGTCTATGTATGATTTCGACATTCTTATGTCTATCTGTGGCTGATGTGCTCAGATATCAACAATATTATTAGCATGCATTTGTCAACATCAACATCAACAAATGTCTTAGGATGAGCACATTTATATAGGTGTGTGTGTCTGCAGTGAAGATTATGAAATCTGTGGAACTTACTCAGCTTTAGCACCTAATGTCCAGTAGGTGCTCAGCCTAAGCTGTCTGAATGCGTACACAGACAGGGCAAATGCACACAAGTAAAATTTACAAAGCCAGTTTCTAAACTACTAACTGGATTCTCTTGTCCTGGAGGGCGGGAAATGACTGTCCCAGACACTTGCACCACAGACTCCACAGGGGCTTCACATAAAATCTTCTTCACAGAGGCAGCCGACTACAGAACAAGAGTGGAAAAGAGATCCAAGAAACAAATGAACTTACAGGCATCTTCAGTAATTGTGAGTCTATGGTTTAAAAAAACATTACTATACACAGTTTAATTACCATGAATGCTGGAGCCGACCTTAATGACTTTATTACAGAAGTTAGTAAATTGCATCCCCATTTTGACGCCATGTAATAAAGCAAGTAAAATTATTAGTTAGGAGCTTTCAAAAACCTTCTGTAAAGGAAAATAAGGAGAAGGATGACTGTTATTAATGTAAATAAGTCCTGCATACTTTAAAGGCAACTGGCTCCAGGGTTAGCCTTAGGAGCAGTCAAATTCAATAGCAATAGTGGGTCCAAAGTGAAAGGAGTTCTCCAGGGTTAGCTATGCTCATCTCTGGGTCTTGATCTTTGAAAGATAGTTCATTGTTCTTTACTTATTTCAAACACTTAAGAGCTGAGTAAATCATATTTTTCTTAGGCATATAAGCATTTGTCAAAATTACAATAGAAACCAACATTGCCCAATTAGCATGATAAGAGTTCTTTATTTTATCTAATTTTAATAGTAATTAAATTTTTGTTTTTTTTAAGCAGACAGGGTCTCCCTCTGTCACCCAGGCTGGAGTGCAGTGGCACGATCACAACTCACTGTAACCTCGAACTCCTGGGCTCAAGAGATCCTCTTGCCTCAGCCTCCTGAGTAGCTGGGACTACAAGCGCACACCACCATGCATGGTTAATTTTTAAATTTTTTGTAGAGATGTGTTTTTGCTGTATTGCCCAGGATGGCCTTGAACTGTTGGCCATAAGCAATCCTCCCACCTCAGCTTCTCAAAATGCTGGGATTATAGATGTGAGCCACCACACCAGGCCTAAATCTAATTTTGATCAGGTAGTACCTTCACATGGCTTAAAATTCAAAAGGTACCAAAAGATATAGTGAAAAGTTTCCCTCCTATCCTTGTCCTCAAGCCCCTGAGTTCCCTTCCCCAGAAGCACTCAATGTTACCAGATACTTAAGTATCCTTCAAGAGACATTTCGTAACATATATACAAGCACACACACACAGAGAACATATGTATTGTTTCCTTCCCCTCTTTATTTAATACAGATAGCACTCTACATGTTCCTCTGTATATTCAAGAATATAGAGTTTTTCATTTAACCATATACCTTGGATTTTTTTTCCCTTTTAATACAGAGCTTCTTCATTCTTTTTTGTATGGCTGAGCAGAGTATCCCATTGTAAGGATGTACATTATTTTTTAAACCAGTCTCTTATTGGAGGACATCTAGATTGTTTCGAATTTTTTCTCTATTAAAAATAATTCTGAAATTAATATCCTTGTATATATATCATTTTGCATCTATGTAAGTCTAGGTATAAGATAATTTACTAGAAGTGGAATTAATGGTTCAAAGGATAAGTGCATTTGTAATTTTTTTTTTTTTGAGCTAGATTCTCGCTGTTACCCTGGGTGGTGTTGTCATAGCACACTGCAACTTCAAACTCCTGGGCTCAAGTGATCCTCCTGCCTCAGCCTCCCGAATAGCTGGGACTACAGGCCCACACGGTGATGCCGGCTAATTTTTCTATTTTTAGTAGAGATGGGTTCTTGCTCTTGCTCAGGCTGGTCTCGAATTCCTGAGCTCAAGCAATCCTCCCACCTCGGCCTCCTAGAGTGCTAGGATTATAGGAGTGAGCCACCATGCCTGGCAATTTTTTAAAAAACTGTATAAAATAATTGTTTAATGTTCCATTTTTAAATTTATATTATAAAATATTTTTGCATTCCAGCATTTATAAATTTGATATTGCCAAACTATTGTCCATACAGCTAGTGCCAATTTGTACTCCCTCCAGGAATGTATGAGCACTTGTTTTCCCAAACAATGTGTTGTTAATCTAATGTTTTCTTTCTTTATTTTTTTGTCTTTTTCTTTCTGTTGCTATAACAGAATAATCTAATGTTTTAAAAATAACAATTATGTGTAGTTTTAATTTATATTTCTGTACCTATGAGTGAAGTTGGGCATACTTTCATTATGTCTACAAGCCATTTATATTTTCTTTCCTGTAAATTTATGTTCACATCCTGGGTTCATAATTCTGCTGGGTCACTGGTATATTTTTTATTGATTTGTAGTAGCCTTTTAGATATTATGGAAATTAGTCCTTTGTGATACAAGTTGCACATATTTTTTTCCCAGTTTGCCATGTTTTAACATTGCTTATGGTAGTTTTCAGTTTTCATTAAAAATAAACTTCTGAATTTAAAACCTCAAATATATTATGAAACTACTTAGCTTACCCTAGCCATAGCATCACAGAGGCTTTTAGGTAACAGTAGGAGACTTTCTATTACCTCATCCTGGGGAATCAGAACTTGAACAAGCCCATGGAAATCTCTTAGGACCAGGAAGATGTTTTGCCTGATTAATGAAGAAAAAAAAAAAAAAGAATATTTTAAGACAAAATCTCTGAGTTCAAAATATAAGCAGGCAAAATAAATAACAGACAAAAAATCCCACACAATCTCTCCTTTCTTTTTTATGATAATTATGTACTTTCATTAGTTACATTCATGCAATTGTTATCTATGTAGCTTATTGATGAAAAAACTTTGTTTTTTTCATTTCAATTTTTATTGGCTATTTACATAGCTTACTGATCTTATACAGATGGCTTACAAAGAAAGAAGATTTGTAAAATTTAAAAAAATTTTCTTTGGCTTATGTCTTTTATTATTATTATTATTTTAGAGACAGGGTCTTGCTATGTTGCCCAGCCTTGTCTCAAACTCCTGGGCTCAAGCAATCCTCCTGCCTCAGCCTCCTGAGTAGCTGGCATTACAAGCTTGGGCCACCATGCCCAGCTCCCATTGGCTTAGGTCTTTTTTTTTCTTTTTTTTCTTTTTTTTTTTAAAGGCTGGTCAAGTGGAGCAGTGGGGGTGGAGAAGGAACAAAGGAATCTGTAACTGGCTGTGATCAATTAGTTGTAAACACCACTGCACTCAGACCAACCAGCTTAGGTCTTTATAAGAAATTTTATTAAATTTGTAAACTTTTCACATAGTAAAATCCAAAGATAATGTTTTAAGATATCAGAAACATCTGATCTTTTTCAAAATATTGCAATATAAGGTCTCTTCTCTTTCTAAAAAAACGTACAACTTTGTTCCTTCTCCATTCTCACTGCTTCACTTGACCGGCCCTAAAAAAAAAAAGAAAAAGAAAAAAGATACAATCTAAAAATCTCTGGAGGAGTTCTAACTGCTAATTTAATGCCTCTATGAACCATCAAAAGGTCCCAGAAATCCCAACATTTTCACACTCAACCTACATTTCTCATACTGTTCTTAGTACTAGCAAGAGGTACAGAAAGCCTCTTCAGATTTGGATTCAGGAGACAAAGTCACCAAATTTATGGGGCAAATATCCACCCACCTGGGACCTATTCTTTAGGAAGGCTACATAATCTATGTATTTTGGATGGCTTTCATGTGAATTAATGTACTATTCAGGTATGTTCTGGAATATAGAGATGAACAACAAAAAAATTTGCTGTGATCTTAAGGAATTACTATTCATGTTTTTAGGCCTTTTCTCTACCTAAATTTAGAATAAAACAAGCTTTTTTCTCCCAAGCTATTGGAGCTTAATAGCTGGTTTATAGGATGTCGGCCCATTCCCAATTAGTGGTCATAAGGAACTCGTTAACTTTAGTAAGGCCGGGGTCATTTCAGTACATTGGTGGATCAAGGTTCATTGTTATGCCCTTCAACAGATGTTACTAGTACCTATTGAGAGTGACACTCCTAGTCAGTTGGGTCTTTCAAAACAAAACAGAAAATCCAAGGAATTCTGCAGGAGTTGCGAAGTGTTTTATTCTGCAGGAGTTGCGAAGTGTTTACTAATTTTCAACTGTTTTATTCAACAGTTGAAAATTAGTACGGGTTTGGGAAAACAACCAGCATGCATCCTTAGATCATCTACCTCAATTTACCTTCGGTACTGAATCCATCCGCACAAGGTTACTTCTTGGCCTAAGTGAGAAGAACGCAATTCTCCACATGTGTTGGTCCGGGCAACAAAGCTATTGAATTCTAAAAAAAATAAAGCAAAGAGAAACGTTTAAAATGCAAGATTAAAAATATATCATAAAGATTCTGAAATTACAGCATCTCAGGTATTTCAGGGCAACGGGCAAAATTTATAAAATAAGTCACAGTATGTAATTTAATTAATTCACTATTAAATTTATCTGCAAATGTGTCAAAAGCCAAGTGAATAACTATCTGAATGCAAATCTTTTGGATCTAGCATTTGCGTTGACCTAAAATCCTAATGACCCAATTCTTAATAGTGCACATTTCTTCCCTAAATATGATTTTAGGAATTACAGAAGTTTGATGGTTCAGTAATTATTTAGCTTTAGTATGAATCTAGTGTGTAACTGCCACTTGTACACTAGAAAACACTGCTATATGAGTGAAAAACGATTTTTTTAGGCTTCCTATTAGTAGCATTAACTAAAACAGATTATCCTATGTGGTTAGGTTACGTTTTTGTGGTCTTTCTAAAAATTCAAGGGAAAAAAATGCACTATAAGGAATGAAGAGAGTGAATGATTTGCTTCTACACATAAGGTTATCCAGTTAAGAATGGAGGGGAAAATGGAACGAAAGCTCTCCAGTTCTAAAGAACAGGTAGAAGTACTGTTTAGAGCACAGAGCTCTTTGCTGTTTTCACCTGGAATGCTCCTCTGTGAACTTAGCACAAGACTTTTGGAAAGAGAACCCCAAATCGGCTGAGCGGTGCTTCCAAGGGGTCTGTATAAACCCCTGCGTAGTTGACTTAACCAAGAAGGGAAGTACATGTTGGAGCCACAGGATAGCGAAAGGCAGTCACGAATCCCTCACGGCCGGTAGTCAAAAGTCAGTTTTGGAAATACTCAGAAATCCCTTAAAATTCTAGGAGTTCCTATTCTATTCTTCAATACTTAAGCTCCCCTCCGTACAACATTCGAAAACACGTGTCTGCAAACCAGACAAATCCGCAAGGTCTTTGGGGGCGCGGGAGAGATGGATAAGGGAAAGGCCTTTCCCCTCCTCTCAATGCATCAGTTTTCACTTCTGTTAAACAGGACTGCGGCCAGAAATGACGACTAGGGAACGATTCCACAGAGCAGCGCCAGGTGCGAGGAGCCCAAGACACTTGCAGAGACGGGGCTCGGGGAGAGGGGCCGGTCACCAGGCGTACACCCTTCCCTTCTTTCCACGCTTCCCCGAAGGCTCCCGCGGGTAGAACTGGAAAACAAAGACGAACAGCCTCGAGTTGCAAGTCTCCCAGATTGGCGGCCGACCTCGGGTCTTCTCAAAGAGAAAGGCGAGCAAATCCAAAATGCTTCTAGGACTAGAAGCCACAAACAAATCGCCGCTGGAACCCAAGCTTCCCTCAAGTCGCCCCATTAGCGCCCAAGATTACGGAGAAGTCACTCGACGAATCAGAGCAGAGGCGCCGCCGCCATGCTTAGTACGGGCGGAACTTTGAGGGAAGGCTTCGCGCCGGTTGAAAACCAGAGGAGCACCGCCACTCGATTAGGAATGTTGACCGTAATGGTTAAGTCGTTTGGCCTTGCCCTCAGTTAAAATGGCGATTTCAGTTGCTCCACTGACGCGGAATCGGCGGGGCGCTTGGGAGGCTTCCTTTGCCGCGTTGGGCCGCAGAGCGAGTCGGGAAACGATTTTTAAACTGAAGAGGCGGCTGAGGGCCGAATTACGGTTTCTCAACGGCGTGATTTCAGACCGGCCTTGATCCCTGAAGGACTCAGCTGAAGAAGGACGAGTTGGGACGCACTGTTCTTTTGCCCTTCCCCTTCTGCGGGCAGAAGCCAACTCCGCAAGAGCGAGGTTCGCAGAGCTGAATGGCGGAAATGTCCGTCCCGGAGTAAAGTCGCAGGGCCAGTCCAGCGTCTGGAGGAGCCGAGGTCTTCTTACTGGGCCCCTTTGTGTCCCTGGTGAACCCACTCGTGGAACGAGAGGGAATTTGGGAGGGCCAAGGGTTACTCCGGCCGCTCTCTTAGCTGTCATTTTGGCGGCTTTTTCTCCGCCCCACCCCCCGCCCCGACTTTGCGGGGATTTCAGTCTCGGCACAGTATTGGAGCCAGACTTGAAGAATGGTTAGTGAATCCGGAATGGGCGACAGCGTCGTCACGGCATTTTATTAGGTAAGATGCTTTGTATTGGTCCAGGACTGGCTGTAAACTTTGCATTTTGCTCTTTTCAATACTTACGCTACGTGCTTAGCACTGAGCTAAGCATTGACATTGGGACGGTTGGATTTAGGTATTGATGGCAATATAGAAAAGTGATTCATAGACTCATCACAAGAGAAAAAGCTAAGTTTTATTTGTGTGGTGTGAACTACAAGTGCAAGAGGAATCGGGCGAGAGAGCTAGCTCTGTGCTTCACCTGAGGAGATGAAACCTGGAAAATGGATAAGATTTGCTCAGACGAATGGGAGTAGAGAAGTATTAACTGGCAATAAGGTGAACAAAAAGTCACATGACAGGCAGGAAGAGCAGTAGGTGATGATCAGTCTAGAGTAGGGGTTGAATGTGCTTAATGATTACACGTTAAAGAATGAAGGTAGGAGACTACTTAAATGAATTTAAGTTAATCTAGAAAATTGACAGGCATTTGAAGATGGACCAGCCAGCTCTTGGAAAGAGGAGGAAAGAAAGGAATTGAATTTAGTTTTGAACATACCGTGTGTGAGGTATCTAAAAGTAGCCAATGAGAAATACGGGACTTGGTTGGAAAGTCAAAACTGGGGCAGGGAGAGGGAGGGAAAGAAAGAAAAAGGAAGAGAGAGAGAAAGAGGTAGGGAGGAAGGGAGGAAAGGAAGAAGAGAAGAAGGAAGGATGGAATCCTCTATAATAAGGAGATAAATCAGTGAGACTATGACCAGTGTTAATTTTTTAATGCTTAAAATTTTGGTTTTATTTCTTTTTCTGTAGACCATGGATTCTTATGATGCACCACAAGGGACTCCTAGACAAAGTTCGTCCTCAAGGCCTGAAAATTACTTTATAGGTGCCACCCCTCTGCAGAAACGACTGGAATCGGTCAGGAAGCAGACTCCATTTGTCCCAACTCCACCTCGAAGGAAAATTCCCCAGTGTTCACAATTGCAGGTATGCTTTCTGAGTTCCTTTGTGTTTGTCAATAATTGAGAATACCTGTGAACAAAATACTTCAATTTTTGTTACTATTTATAGTAATTTTAGTATTTTCTAAAATAACCCTTCAGCTAATACAATAAATGAGAGAGTTGAAAAAACAATTTCACAGTATCAGCACCACTTTTATGTCTTCTGCTTCCTTTAATCTGGATCATTTCCATAGTACTTCTTTGTCTTTTACAACATTGACATTTTTCAACAATGCAGTACAGTCTCTTTTTCTTCCCCTTTTTAAAAGAATATTCCTCATTTTGTATTTGTCTTGTGTTTCCTCATGATTAGATAGAAGCTATGTATTCTTGGCTGGAATCCTGTGTATTGTGTAGGGGCTGTTGTGTCCTTGGGGAATTGCATCTGGTAGCACACAGGTGATGTTAATGTTGGTCCTCCTATCAAGGCGTTGCCCAATTTCTTCCAGGGTTTGGATATACACAGTGACAAAGTTGGAGTGGGTGCAGGTGCTACCTTAGATAGAGTGGCCTCTTGGGTGACATTTGGGCAGAGAACTGAATGAAGTGAAGAAGCATGCCATGTGAACACCGTGGGGAAGAGCATTCCAAAGGGAAGGGAGAGCAAATGCAAAGGTCTGTTCAAGGATCTGCAAAAAGTCCTACAGACTGCAATTTGGCTAGAATGCAAAAATCAGCTCCTCAGTAATAGATTTGTATTAAATATTAATATGTAAAATGCTATGATTAAATTTTTTCTTGCTAGTATTTCCTAATTCTTAAACTTCTTTTGTCTCAATTTTTTTTTAGGAAGATGTTGATCCTCAAAAGGTTGCATTCCTTCTGAATAAACAGTGGACTTTATATAGTTTAACTCCCCTGTATAAATTCTCCTATACTCATCTCAAAGAGTATTCTAGACTTCTGAGTGCGTTTATTGTTGCTGAAAAGCAAAAAGGACTTGCTGTGGAAGTGGGAGAGGACTTTAACATCAAAGTGATTTTCTCTACTCTCCTAGGAATGAAAGGAACGCAAAAGGACTCTGAAGCATTTCTTGTCCAGGTATGTTATATAAGCAATACTTGCTTCCTAGGGGAAAAGAATCTGCATTTTCTTGCTTTGCAAATTGTTGTGATATTTTCTTACTGTTTTTAAAATTCCTGAGCTTGTGATTTATAATGTATTTTATGTCTTGTTTGGCTAAATTATAATAATTAGATAATGTTCAACTTAAAAAAATTTTTTTCTGTATACATAGGAAGTGTGTGTGTGTGTGTATATATTCATGATTATTTTAAAAAACTTAGTACATGAAAGTACAAAAAAGTTAAACATCATAGTTTAACATTTTGGTATACATCTATTTGGTTATCTGTATTTGGTCTTTTTTTCCCATGATTAGTGAAGATAATGATGTAGCATATAGTCTTAAAATTGGGATCATGCTGCCCATACTTTTGCATTATAGCATTTTTACTAATGATATTGTAGATAATTAGTCATATCATTAGGAATTCTATATTTTTGTAGCTGTTTCTGTGTAGTTCTATAATTTTTACTAGGATTAAATTCCTAGAAGTAGAATTTTAGTAAAAAATAACATATTATTACATATTATGATACTTCATGCCAGATTACTCTCAAAAATATAACATTTTACATCCCTTCCTATAAATAGTGTATAAAAGTAATAGGGCTATCTTTTGACTTATGAAGAAATCAGATTTATTTTATTATTCATGCCTGCTGCTTCTGTTTCTTCTGACTTAACTAATCTTAATCATTGATAAGGAAATTAAATTTTCAAGCAGTTGAAAAGACTTGGTTTTTTTTGTTTGTATAGACCAGGGGTCAATAAACTACAACCTGTATGCCAAATCTGACTTGCTCCTTATTTTCATAAATACGATTTTATTGGAACATAGCTACTTTAATTTGTTTATGTATTGTCTATGGCTGCTTTTGGCTATAACAGCAGAGTTGAGTAGTTGCAACAGAGACCTGAAATGCTTATTATCTTTCCCTTTACAGAAAAAGTTTGCTGACCCTGATAAAGCTCATGGTATTAGCAAAGATCTCAAGATGTTCTAGGATTAAGTTCAGCCTAAATAACAATGGATTACATAAGATAGAGGTTTATTTGTTTTATTTTAAAAAGTACATGGAAGTAAGCTGTCTAAGGCTGGTATGATGCTTGATGAAATCATTAATAATCTAGGCTTCTTCTGTCTTTGTTTTCTGTCATCCTTAGTGCATGGCTTCCATGCTAAAAGTCACCTATAGTCAAAGATGTCTTCTGGAACTGTAAACATTACATTCAAGTTCCAGGCAGGAAGTAGGAGGAAGATGGGAAGGACAAACCGTACCTGACACAGTAAATCTTTCTGAGACCCAATAACTTCTGTTTACATCCTAGTTGGAAGGGAGGCTAGAAAAAAATTATTTTAGTGGGTACTTTGCCACCTCAAGTAAAGGGACTGTTTTATTGTGGAAGGAAAAACAGTTACTGGATAGACACTTAGCAGTCTTTGTCAAATGAAACAGCTGGTACTCAGAGAAGTTTTATGACGTGCATGTCATCAGTCAAGCAAATGTTCTTGTGAGGATGAAAGGTCATTCATTTCAAGAGAAATGACCTCTTGAATTGCTGGTATAGTGTTCTAATAGGCTTCAAATGAAATCTCATGTCTTGACAGGATTATAGTACTCTTAGGTTATGAATGTGTGATAAATGTAATAGACCTGTTAGGGTATTTGATAAGCTTTCATAATTTCTTGAAGAAGAAGGAGAAATATGGTAAAAGTAACTGTTCAAATGATCATCTCTAAAGGGATATGATACAGGGCTGTGATCTTATCCTTGGCCTGGTCAATGCTTTAACAAAAACCTCTATGACTATCTGGAAGGGATGTTTGTCATGTAATTTACAAATTTAAGGTTTGTGTGGTTATACAATTAGCTAGAAATATAATCAAGATCTTAAATGATCCGAATGGATTGCACAATGGACCAAATTGAAAGAGATTAAAATTTTTGTAGGAGTAAGTTTACTGCCTTAATGTGAGTTGGGGGAGATTTACCTATTAACAGCAAAAATGAATATGTAAGGCTAATTTATATAAAGCAGTCAACTAAAAATCAGAAAACTGCTATCTGAGATTACATTAATAGGAGTAAAATCTAAGTTAAAAATAGTGATAGTCTTATAATCAGACCTTTTTGAAGTAATTATGTTCATTTATGAATTGCTCCCATGCAGAAGAATTTCAGAGAAGAGTGACCAGAATAGCGAGAGAATGTGAATGTATGTCATAGGAGGAATGACATTGAAGAAACTGAGGATGTTGAACTTGGTAGTATTAATATATATGATATAATATATGGTATTATATATGGTAGTATTAATATATATGATGCCATCAAATATTTGAAGGGCTTTTCCTATAGAAGAGAGATTTGATTCTATTTGTTCTACTTGCTCAAAAGGAAGGAAACAGGAACAGTGGGTGGAAACTATAGGGCCTAATATATGAAAGAACATTTAAAATTGATAGAGCTGCCTTAGGAAACATTGAAATCTTCCTCAATGGAAGAATTCAAGCATTTTGGATTTGGTGACCTTTTACAGTCAATCTAAAACTGAGTTTTTTTTTTTTAGAGTACTACAACTGGTCATGCCATATTGGTGGTATCTTTTATTTTGTATTTTGGATATCTCTCTTATTTTGTATTTTGGTTGTGTCAAGATCTTGCCATATACCATGTCTCCACTGTGTAAGAATATTGGGAGAAACGACAATTATTTTGATAAACCCGGATAATGATTAGGGAGCCTATTCCTTCTGTGTTTTTTGGCAAGTAATTCAGATTGTCTCATTTTAATGTACTAATTAATTTTGAGATGATGTAATTTAGGAGTAAATATATTTTTGAATTTAAACTATTTTACTTTCCTTTGTAGATTCTGTCAAAATCTCAATTGCCATCTGAAAACAGAGAAGGTAAAGTGTTGTGGACTGGTTGGTTCTGCTGTATATTTGGAGACAGTCTTCTCGAGACTGTTTCAGAAGATTTCACCTGTCTACCCTTATTCCTTGCAAATGGAGCAGAGTCTAATACAGCCATAATTGGAACTTGGTTTCAGAAGACCTTTGACTGTTATTTTAGTCCTTTAGCAATCAATGCATTTAATCTTTCCTGGATGGCTGCTATGTGGACTGCATGTAAAATGGACCGTTATATGGCTACTACTGAATTTCTTTGGTCTGTACCCTGTAGCCCTCAAAGTCTGGACATTTCTTATGCAATACATCCAGAGGATGCCAAAGCTTTGTGGGACAGTGTCCACAAAACACCTGGGGAGGTTACCCAGGAGGAAGTTGACTTATTCATGGACTGCCTTTATTCACATTTTCATAGGCATTTCAAAATTCATTTATCAGCCACAAGATTGGTTCGTGTTTCAACATCTGTAGCTTCAGCACATACTGATGGAAGAATAAAGGTTAGTTTAAACAAATCTAGTTAAGTAATTTTTCCTTATTGTTGCAGGATTTTCAAAATGTATGATGATTATACTGACTGCATTGAAGAAACACATTTGAATGTATGCCAGTTAAGACAGTAGAGAGACTTTATTTTATGCTTTATAAATGATTTACCAAAGTTTCTAAGCTTTCTAGGTATAGCCTGTTAATGGAAGGACACTATATGCTGTGTGCCACAGACTTTGGTAGTAATATGGATTATTATTCCGTAGAAACTTTGAAACTTTCAAAATTGTTTCTCGTCAAACAGAGAATTTTATATGTTAGATAAAAAGTTTTATCTGGAAACACAGAACTAAGATACCATCTTTATATTCTAGAGTTTTATATCCCCATTGGTAAAGAAATAATAGAGATATTGTTTTGTTCTCTGTAAAGTGTTTATCACAAGAAGTATCAGAAATAAACTGAGAGTTGGCTCCTAAAATATTATTAAAATACACAGCTACAATATACACTCAGTGAATGTTTCCTATGGTCTTTTCACTGTACTAAGAATTTAAGAAATCTTAATTCTAATCTTTAGAGCAACTCTATAGTTAGGTGTTTTTATCCACATTTATTTTAAAACAAGGAACTGAGGCCAACGTTGGTTTAAGTGACAAGCAAGATAGCTTGTAAGATGAGGAGTCAAGATTTGAACTCTCATCTCTTAGGTTCCAAGAAGTCCATACTTATCTGTAAGCATTGTGCTCATGCTTTTCATACTGGGAGTCACAATGCAATAGTAGGTTGGGAAATAATTTTGATGAGAAGAGACCAGCATTAAAAAACAAAAAAGGAAAGAAAGAGAATAGAAAATATAAAAATGCTAATGTATTGCATGTAGTAAGCATAATGAATGAAACCAAGAAATTAGGCCAATGTAACAGTGATCACTTACATAGCAAACTGCTTTGTTATCATAATTAATGCTATTCTAATTTTGAATGTATTTTTTTTTCAGATTCTGTGTCATAAATATCTTATTGGAGTGTTAGCATATTTGACAGAACTGGCAATTTTTCAAATTGAGTGAGGCCTTCTGTGGACTGTAAGTTATGGATTATATACCCTTCTTTCACTGATTATTTGCCTAATTGCTATGCTGAAAGAGACTGTAGGAGAAATGGGCATCTATCTCTGCATCTGTTTTTCCCACTGTGGCTTTGGAGTTGCCAAGATGGAAGCCAAGAAGGCTCTAGAAGAACAGAGAATGCAGTAGTAGAGGAACCACAGCCAAATGCTCCTCTACTGGTCATGATAATCTGGCATGCCACTCTTTAGAAAATGCTGAGTTCTTAATTTGTTGGTCATCTTTTAAAAAAAATATATATATATAATGTTTATTATGTCAAACTTTTAGGATTCAAATGAAGAGTATCTAATATTGAGTATTTCTTATTTAGGTCTTTAAAACTGTTAATCCCTTTTTAGCATTTTAGACTTGCATTCAGAAAGAATTCTGTCTTCTAAAGACATTTTCCTAGCTTTACTTTGCTGTAGAGAGCTGGCAGTCAAAAATCCTCTCACAAGATTAATAATATAGATTTTATAGCCACTAATATGCTTCTGTTTTTAATACTTTTCAATTCCTGTTGCAATATTGAATTAAATGTTCACTTTTCAAATGAAGCAATGTGTTTGTTAGTGTCTTGATGACATCTTTTAATTAGTATCTCTGTAGTGGGAAGTGGTAAGCTTTTTCTCTACCATAAAGGGTACAAACCAACAATTATATAGAATCATGCTAATTGTAGAGTAGAAAGGCACTTGTGAGCCCCTTTTAAGGCCGGAAGTTATCTTGTTTAACTTTCATAGTTAGCACAGTGCTAACTGCACAGCACTAAAGCACAAGATTAGCACAGAGCTTTGTAGATATCTGTACATTAAGTAAATTTTAACTAATTCTTCCGTTTTACAGATAAAGTGTGAGATTGAGCAACTTAAGAGACTTGCCCATGATGTTATATCTAAACCTCTTCTTTTTACTTACTGAGCATAAGATTTTGTTTTACTTTAGAAACAATGTTTTTAAAAATCTTGTTTGAAAGAAAGTAACTTTAATAGGCTGTCATTCTCAAAACTTCTGGTATGGAGTATCATTTCAGATATAGTAGGAGCAGCAGAGATAATAGAAAAGCATGAGCTTTGGAGTCAGATATTCATTCATTCAACTGATATTTAGCTTTTGCCGTGTACTTAGAAGTGTATCAAGTAATAGGGGTATAGCAATGAAGAAGACAAAAAAGGACCCTGTCCTGTGAAAATTATATTCAACTGAAGGAAGGCAAGAGAGAAATACTTTGAGATGGAGACAGAGGCTATGAAGAAAATAAGGCAGCACAATATGAAAGAGTGACTGCAGTGGGGACTGCTTTACATACGGTCATCAAAGGAGGTCTCTGAGGAAACGACCTTGGAGCAGAGTCCTGAACGACGCACAGGAGCCAGCCATGTGAAGACCGGAGGAAGGGTGAGCTAGGCAGATGAAACAACAAGAGCACAGGCCTGGAGACAGGTAAGAGCTTGGCTTATATGAGAAATACAGGAAGCCTTTGTGGCTGGAGCATAGTGAATACGGGCACATGGAGTAGCATGAGATGACGCTGAAGAGGTTGTGAAGCAGAGACTTCTTCTATGGTATAATATCTCCCAATTTTTGGCTGGGGCACCTGCCTGCCCAGAAATAAAGATATTTCCCAGCCTTTCTTATAGGTACATACAGCCATATGAATAAGTTTTGACCCAGGGGTTATGAATGGAAGTGTCATATAGAGAGCTTCCTGGAATCTTCCCTAAGAAACAGCTGATATGTTCCCCTTCCCCTCTTCTTCATCCCTTCTTCAACTTTGCTGCCTGGAACATTGGTATCGTGACAGGTACTCTAGCTATTATCTTATGGGGATGAGGGTCAGGTCCTAGGAATGGAGCATGGCCTGGGAGGAGCTTGTGCCCTGCGGATTTTTTGAAGCTGAGCCACAATGCCAGCCTTGGACAGTCTTCCTCCAGACTGACTTGTCAGAGAAGTAAACTTTTGTCTTGTTTAAATTACTGTTATTTTGGGCCTATCTTGCTCATAGCTAAACCTAATCCTAACTTGATACAGAGGCAGGATCCACATGATCTAGGTTTTATAGGTGCTGTGACGAGATTACCTTTTATTCTGAACACAATGGGAAGCCACTGAAGGATTCTAAGCTGGACGGTAATATGACTCAATTTGTATTTTATAAACTTTTATAAGATATGAAGGAGAATAAGTTGTAGGTGAACAAGAGTGGAAACGGGTAAAAGTTTATTACAAATGATACAACCTCTATGGAGAAGAAATTAGCAATATCATGCTGGCGTGGTGGCATGCGCCGGGAGTCCCAGCAACTTGGAAACTGAGGCGGGAGGATGGCTTGAGCCCAGAAGTTCAAGGCTGCAGTGAGCCCTACTGCACTCCAGCCTGGGCGATGGAGTGAGACCCTGTCTCTAAACAAAACAAAACAAAACAAAAATTAGCAATATTGAGCAAAATTATGTGTGCATTTACCTTTGATCAGTAGTTTCGCTTCTAGGATTCTGTCCTAAAAGTTCACTGGCAAAAAATACAAAATGAAGCATGTATAACGTTATTTATTAAAACAGTATTTGTAATAGCAAGACTAAAAACAATTCAAATTCCCATCAGAGGGTGCCTGATTGAATAAACTATGGTATAGCTGCAAAATGAATTAATACTATGCAAGTATAGAAGGGATTGAGGATACCTGTATACTCCTGTTGAATGATCTCCAGGGTATATAGTTATGAGAAAGAGCAGTATATGGGGACAGAGTATACAGTATGCTACTTTTTATGTAAGAAATGAGGGAAAGATGAGTATATGTGTATATTTCCTCATGCTTTCAAAGAACAATGGAAAGATAAACCAAAAACTAATACATGTGTTTACTTCTAGGGAAAAGGAAGGAACAGGGTAGAGGGGATAGGAATGAAGTTAAGATTTACCTGAATGTCCATTGTTTATAGTTTGGAACTATGTAAGAGTTTTATATAATTATGAAACAAACTTAGATCAAAAAGGAAAAAAAAACAAAACAATTCTTAAAAATTGAAAAGCCTAGTTATATTGAGTTCATGGCATAATCACACAAATAATTTTTTTTAATATCTTTATTTTTTTATTTTTTTATTTATTTTTTGAGACAGAGTCTCACTGTGTTGCCCGGGCTAGAGTGCCGTGGTGTCAGCCTAGCTCACAGCAACCTCAAACTCCTGGGCTCAAACGATCCTCCTGCCTCAGCCTCCCGAGTAGCTGGGACTACAGCCATGCGCCACCATGCCCAGCTAATTTTTTCTATATATTTTTAGTTGTCCAATTAATTTCTTTCTATTTTTAGTAGAGACGAGGTCTCGCTCTTGCTCAGGCTGGTTTCGAACTCCTGAGCTCAAACAATCCGCCGGCCTCGGCCTCCCAGAGAGCTAGGATTACAGGTGTGAGCCACTGCGCCTGGCCTAATATCTTTTTTTTTTAATTTTATTTTTATTTTTAGAGACGAGGTCTTGCTATGTTACCCGGGCTGGTTTTAGTATCTTTAAATCATAGTATTTTAATTGTATATTCTAGTGGACTCTATCCTAGAAGATCATAGAAGAAAAGAAGAGCAACAAAGAAATCTTAAATGACATTCACTTATCTTGTTATTGATAATATTGGTATTGTTATTTTGGCACTATTTATAATAAGATAAAACATGTAATTATGTCAATGTTAGGAACCAAGATTTTCAGTTATAAAGTCAAGTAAGTAGAAACTTTGTAATACTAAATTTTAATTGGGAATATCAGAATTAACTTATTTTTGAAGTATAAAAGTTTTTAATTATGATGAAGTCCAATTTATCAATTTTTTTCTTTTATTGCTTGTACATTTGGTATTAAATCTAAGAAATCATTGTTTAAGGTCCTGAAGATTTACTCATGTTCTAAGGATTTTCTAATTTTAGCTCTTAAATTTAGGTCTATCATTCATTCTGAGTTAATGTTTTGTGTCTGGTGTGAGGGAGGGGTCCAAGTTATCCTTTTTCATGCGGATAGTTGTTTCAGCACCATTTGCTGAAAAGACTATTGTTTTCCTGTTGAACTGTCTTGTCACTTTTTTCAAAAATTCAGTTGGCCATAGATGTTTGGGTTTATTTCTGGACTTTCTATTCCATTGATTTATATGTCAGTTCTTATGTAACACTGTCTTGATTACTACAGCTTTGTAGTGAGTTTTGAAATCAGGAAAGGTGAGACCTCCAACTTTGTCTTTTTTTTCAAGATTGCTTGGTTTTTCTTGGTCTTTTGCAGTTCCATAGAATTTCAGGATCAGCTTGTCGATCTGCAAAAAAGCTGTCTGGGATTTTGATAATGATTATATCGAATCCCTAGATCAATTTGGGGAGTGATGCTTTCATAATGATACTAAGTTTTCCAGTCTATGAACAAGGGTGCCTTCCCATTTATTTAAATCTTCTTTAAGTATTTTATTCTTTTTGATACTATTGAGAATGGAATTGTTTTTTTAATTTCATTTTCAAATTGTTATTAGCGTATAGAAATATAATCGATTTTGCATATTGCTCTTTGTATCCTGTGACCTTACTGAACTTGTTTATTCCAGTAGTTTTTTTCATTGAATTTTTTGAGATTTTCTATATATAAGATTCACGTCATCTGTGAATAAAGACAGTTTTACTTCTTAATTTTCAATCTTGTGTTTATTTTTCCTACCAAATTGCCCTGGCTAGCATCTCCAGTACAAAGGCCCATAGAAGTGGTAAGAATATACATTTTTATTTTGGTCTTGACCTTAGTGGGAAAGGATTGAGTCTTTCTTTTACCATTAAATATGATGTTAGCTGTAGGTTTTTTCATAGATGCCTTTTATTTTTTTTTTGAGACAGGGTTTTGCTATGTTGCCAGGGTGAGAGTGCAGTGGCATCATCATGGCTCATGCAACCTCAAACTCCTGGGCTCAAGTGATCCTCCTGTCTCAGCCTCCCAAGTAGCTGGGACTACAGGCGTGTGCCACCATGCCTGGCTAATTTTTCTACATTTTTTAGAGATGGGGTCTCGCTCTTGCCCAGGCTGGTCTCGAACTCCTGGCGTCAAGCCATCCTCTTGCCTTGGCCTCCCAAAGTGTTAGGATTATAGGCGTGAGCCACTATGCCCAGCCTCATAGATGCCTTTTATCAAGTTAAGGATATTCCCTTCTATTCCTAGTTCGTTAAGGGTTTTTATTATTAATGGATGTTGGATTTTGTAAAATTTTTTTTTCTGTGTCTAATTGAGACAATTCATGATTTATTTTTCTTTTGCTAAAAACCACATATTTCTAGCTTTGTCTACTGGAGAGGCCTGGAAGCAATGAAAACCCATTAAAAATGAACATTATTAATATTCAGATTGTGGTCTCTAAGTATTTCTCACTAAAAGCAGCTAGGACTTCTCGAAGAAAGGCTGATTTCAGGTTTGAGACAAGAAATGTATAAGAATATTTTTCATATATCAGAAAGCAAGATGGCTATCAACAGTTGTGACGTAGACGTGGTGGTGTGCGCCTGTAGTCCCAGCTCCTGGGGAGGCTGAAGTGGGAGGATTGCTTTAGGCCAGGAGTTCAAGACCTGACTTGCCTTGGGAGCATAGCAGACTCTGTCTCTACAAAAAAATTTAAAAAAAAGAATCTACCAATTTTCTGAGACAAGAAAAAAAGAGTTGTGTGAAAAGGATGGGGGCCCCCATGAAGGGGGGACCCGACTTGCCAAAGATAAGACAATGCAAATATCAAAAGAAAAAATTGCAATTAATGAATGGAACATATAAACCTTTCTGAGCTCATATTAATACTAAATGGAATTTTAGAAATTTAAAGGTTGCCTTTGGAGGTTGCTGCAAAATTAATTACTGAAAATTGGTAAACTAAAGAGGAGAAGCAAACATTTTTTTCCTATCATTCTAGTATATATTTCAAGATAAATAGTTGACTAGTGAACATTTTTTAGATATATTTCAACTAATAAATGCAAAGTAATGATAGAAAAGGTATCATTTTTTCTTTTCTTTTTTTTTGAGACAGTCTTAACTAGAGTGCAGTAGCGTCATCACAGCTCACTGGAACCTCCACATCCTGGGCTCCAGAGATCTTCCTGCCTCAGCCTCCCGAGTAGCTGGGACTGTAGGCGCCCACCACCATGCCTGGCTAATTTTTCTATTTTTTTTTGTAGAGACGAGGTCTTGCTGTTGCTCAGGCTGGTCTTGAACTCCTAGCCTTGAGTGATCCTCCCATCTTGCCTCCCAAAGTGCTAGGATTATAGGCATGAGCCATTACACCTGGCCAAAAGGCAACATTTTTTTTAACTCTCAATGAAATAATGGATCTAAGGGTCAGTCATTAATATCTGCTAAAGCAAGTAGGTGAAAGACTGCTGGAGCACTTTGTAATGGTTGCTAACACCCAAACCCACTGGCCACTCTTAGTATCTTTCATACTAACAGATACTACGTATGTTCTGATTAATGCAGTGAAACAACTATGAAGTATTTCTAAAAAAAACTTTTAATGTGAATATCTTAATAGGAAAATAAAAGTTTCACTATGTTATAGTGGGGATACACACAATAGAGACTATAGAAGAAGTCCTATAGGGACTTCTTCCGAAGTCCATTTTCGGAAGAAAATGATAGGGCAAAGGAACAAAAAAGAAATTTGAGTGTGTGAGCAAAAGGAAGGACAGGAAAAAAGAAGAAAACTCTGAATATAATAGTAAGCATCAAATAAAGTGGTAATTAGGGAAATTGTAATGTTGACTTGGTATTAGATGATATTAAGAAATTGTTAATTTTATCAAGTATGATAATGTTATAGTTAGGCCTTGACAAATATTCTTTTTTATTTATTATTTTTCTTTTTTATTGTTTTTTAAACTATAGCTCTAAGATCTGAAGTCTGGTAAATATTCAAGTGTGGGTGAAATACAGTCATACATCACTTATCAGTGGGGATATGTTCTGAGAACTGTTAGGTGATTTTGTCGTTGTGAACATCACAGAGCATACTTACACGAACCTAGACAGATCACCTATGTGGCGTGGCCTATTGCTCCTTGCCCACGAAGCCGTATAGCATGTTACTGTACTGAATATTGGGGACAGTTGTAACACATTGGTAAGTATTTGTGTATCCAAACATTTCTAAACATAGAAAAGGCACCATCAAAATATGGTATCTTAATCTTACGGGAACACTGTCATGTGCGGTCTGTCATTGACTGAAATGTCATGAAGTGCATGACTTTAACATGCCCGGGATTTGCTTTAAAATACTCCAGTGATGACGGGGAGAAGAGAGAGTGGGAGGAGACAGGTAAAACAACATTAGCAAAATGTTGATAACTTTCGAAGCTGGATGCTGAGTGCAAGGAAGTTCATGGGTTGTTACAGTTCTCTTTTCATTTATTTGCATTTCCTAGAGTGTGAAAGGTAAGAGAGACATCCAAGATGAAAGCTAGGGTCTTCTTATACCTAACTTTGGAAATGACATACCATCCCACCTTTTTAAAATAGACTTTATTTTTAGTGCCGTTTTAGGTTCAGAACAAAATTCGGCATAAGGTACAGAGGTTTCGCTATAGGCCTGGGCCCCCACACATGCGTAGCCTCCCCCATTGTCAATATCGCCCACCAGAGTTATGGCGCCACCTTTGCAGCATACTAGCGCAGACCAGCTCTGGCGCAGTGTGGGGGAGAATTACACCAGAAGGCAGAGATCTTGGAGCCTGGCGACCACACCCTCCCAGAACAAGACTTAGTGGAATAAAGCATCAGAGAAGAAACCTAAGAGAAAAGTATTGGGATGTGAGGCCCTTTAGGATGGTGCCTGCTTGCTTCTTATTTTTGGACACTGGCTTTTTTGTAATTTATATTCCTGAAAGCAGACTGCTTGGATTTCCTGAACACCACAGGTGGTCTCACTGCCTTTATTGTGTATTTCTTGCACATACTGCTCTCTCTGCCCGAAATGTTCTTAGTCCACCTGACTTTGCAAGGATTGTGCTTCTTTTTAAAGTTTTTTTATGATGTTTGGATTTACAAAATCTGAACACCTTGCAATTGTTGTGGACGAACATCATGCCATGTCCAGGGTAGACGGGCCCCGAATAGAGAGAGTCCTTCTCCATACACATGTCGAACCCCCGTGGGTCCTCATCGACCAAACACCAAGCTTGAGAGGAAGTCTGGAATGTCCTTTCCACTCTTGTCCTCTTAGAAAAACTATTACTTTTCAAACCTTTCTCAGGCATAACTTCTTTTCTAATCACTCTTTCTATCCACATCAGGCCAGACCATTGAATCACTCCTCCTGGGCTATGTAGGTCATTACATGTTTTATACTGCAGTGCATTTAAAAAGTTATCTGCTTCACTTATTACCTGAAGATTGTTTTTTTAAACTATTTTCTAAATGAAAACTTTTAAACATGTACACAAAAATATAGTGTAATTAATGCCCATTATATTCATAACCCAGCTTTAACTGTGATCAATTTTTGCCCCTCTTATTTCATCTGTGTTCCCGTTCTTGTCTTCCCAAACCCCCAGATTATTTAATCCAGAAATATTTCACACGTATCTCTAAAATATAAGGGCTCACAAACATAACCAACACTATCATTCTTGAAAAACTTTGCAATAATTCCATAATATCAAATATCCAGAGATCAAATTTCCTTGGTTGCCTCAAAATTTTTTATAGTTGATTTCCTTGAAACAGTATCAAAGTAAGGTTTCCACACTTGCATTTAGTTGATATGAATCTTAAATTCCTTTTAATCTATCAGTTTCTTCCTCTCCATTTTTTCCCCTTGCATTTCAATTTTTGGAGAAATTTAACTATTTGTCCTGTAATGTTTCCCACATTCTGGATTTTGCTCATTGAATCCACATGAATTAACACATGCCTCTCTTCCCCTGTATTTTCTGTAAACTGGAAGATTTAGAACAGCAGTTCTCAAACTTTTTTGCCCTGAGATCCCTTTACAGTCTCAAAAATTATGGAGGATGCAAAGAGCTTTTGTTTATGTGGATTGTATCTAGTGATTCACCATATGAAGTTAAAACTGAGAACTTTAAGAAATACTTATCAGTGCATCAAAAATAAACCTATTACATGTTAACATACATTTATTATAAAAATAAAAATAACCATTTTTTCCACATCTTTGCAATTGTGAATTGTGCTGCTATGAACATTTGAGTGCAGATCTCTTTCATAGAGTAAGTTTTTTTCCTTTGGGTCAATACCCAGTAGTGGAATTGCTTGATCAAATGGTAGTTCTACTTTTAGTTCTTTGAGGTATCTCCATATTAATTTCCATAGAGGTTGCACTAATTTGTAGTCCCACCAGCCATAAAAAAAAAAAAAAAAATGAACTAATACGTCTTGTGTTATCCTGAATGGAGCTGGAGCCCATTCTTCAAAGTGAAGTATCACAAGAATGGAAAAACAAGCACTACATATACTCACTATTAAATTGGTACTAACTGATCAACACTTATGTGCACATATGGAAGTAACATTCATCAGGTGTTGGGCAGGCAGGAGGGGGGAGAAGGGGATGGGTAAATTTACTCCTAATGGGTGCGGTGTGGTGCGTGCTGTCTGGGGGCTGGGCACGCTTGTACCTCTGACTCGGGCACTGCAAAGGCAATATATGTAACCAAAGCATTTGTACCCACATAATATTCTGAAAAAAAAAAAACAACCATTTTTTCAAAAGTAAAAAGTTAGTGATGACTGGCATTCTTTTACATTTTTGTACATCCTATAATTTCTTGCTTAATAGAAGGAGTTGGATTCTTACCTGCTTCTGCATTCAGTCATTTGCAATGTATTATTTTGGTGGAAGTATGTGAAAGAAATATAGCTCATGCAAATATGAAATTGGAAGAGGAGGAGCATCTTAGTAGCCCTTATGATAATTATGGATATTCTTCTTGATACTACTCCAAAACTTGACAAGTGATTGTTGAAATCTGAAACCATATCAATGGATCTTTCAGACTGTTCCCATAAGATCCATTGATCTGCCTTGCACTTTGGATGCATTGATTATTTAGAAAAATTGGTTCCATGAATTATGCAGATCTTTCACATACTGACACATTTCACTTATACAATATAAAAAAGATGACATTCATCAGTGTCATCACCAATTTCATCAGAAAAGTCTTCAGCTGTAGTGGTAGATACAGCTTTCCTCAAATTCTAATTTTCTCTTGAATGTTACTGACAATCAATACTGTCAGTTATTTACCTTGAAGAAATAACCTTGCTTTGTTAATTTTGGAGAAAATGTCTGCCAAACACCGAGTCTGAATAACCTTAGTTTGTGTGTCATTCTTTCAAAAAGTAGCTAATTCTGCTTGCAACTCGAAACAATCACACAAGATTTTTCTTGTGACACCCACTGTATTTTGGTTTGCAGCAGTGTTTTATACATACTTCCCATTTTTTCATACAAGACATCTAAAAAAGACATTATCCAAGGGTTAAGATTTAATAAACTAATAATTTTTATTGCTTTATTAAGGAGTTTTTTTTTTTTTTTTTAAAGAGGTGGGCTCTTGCTATGTTACCTAGGCTGGTCTCAAACTCCTGGGATCCTCCTGCCTCTGCCTCCTGAGTAGGTGGGACTACAGGCATGAGCCACTGCATCCGGCAAGGATGTTCTTGAGCAGAATTTTTTTAAAATTGCAAGTCTCTGTTGGTAAAGAATACTATATCGGCCAGGCGCATTGGCTGACGCCTGTAATCCTAGCACTCTGGGAGGCTGAGGCGGGTGGATCGTTTGAGCTCAGGGTTCGAGACCAGCCTGAACAAGAGCGAGACCCATCTCTACTAAAAATAGAAAGAAATTGGCCAAACAACTAAAAGAAATAGAAAAAATTAGCCAGGCATGGTGGTGCGTGCCTATAGTCCCAGCTACCTGGGAGGCCAAGACAGGAGGATCGCTTGAGCCCAGGAGTTTGAGTTTGCTTTGATCTAGACTGTTGCCACTGCACTCTAGCCCAGTCAAGAGAGTGAGACTCCGTCTCAAAAAAAAAAAAAAAAAAGAATACTATATCTACTTGTACTGTTTGGTGCCATTGCCTTGATTTGTGCTAAGACACCAGCAGTTTTACCCACTCTAGCTTTTACACCATTAGTGCAAATGTCACCACAGTAAAAAGGCAACAATTACTAAGAAAATAGCTGTGACTCACTCATAGATACTTTGAAAGACTCTTGAGGCCTTCAGCTGTTCAGACCACACTTGGAGAACCACTGATCTGGAGGCTTGATCAAAGTCAGGTTTGAAACTAAGCTTTTCGAAGGTAGTAATGTTCTTCTTTCAGTAAAAGTCCAAATGTTTATTGATCTAAATTCACACTGAAGATACATGTCCTCTTTTCCTAGGAATTCAGACTTAAATACATAAACATTCTTTCTAGGATACGGCTATTAATAGGTTAGTGAGTGACTGTTATTGGAATAAGCTCAAATATATGTTAGTTCAATGAATACCATCCCTTCTTTTTGACATTTAAAAGTGTCTAAGCTCCAACCTTAAGTGGCTAAATAACTGAAAGCTAGTTACTAAGCACTGGCCAGACAGCTTAGTTAAGGAGTTTTGTCATTTCGAGGGACCATTATCAATCATTTCCAGAAGAGCCCCTCAAAGCAATTTAAACAGCCAGTTGTCACAAGAGGGACCTCTTTCTTTTCACAGTGGCCAGGACATATTATCTGCAACGTGGGTATCTGGAGGTAAAACATTATGAAACAAAACTGTGAAACAATCATTTAAAAAAAAATGAATGTAGGAATGTGTTTAGAGCACAAAAATTTTGGAATCGGGGATGTGGATTTGAGGTTCAGCTCTCACGATGTCATTTTAACTTTTCTAAGCTTCAGTGGACTTATTTATAAAATGAGGATGACTGCCAACCCAATCCCTAGCCCAAGCTTACTAGAGTTGTGGAAATAACCATGCATATAAGTTAATAAACCTTCTATTTTACAGCAACACCTTTTATAGAATACATCTCAACCAGTAATAAAACTGGAGCACCTGCAGTGGAAGAGAAAAACAAAACTAAGAAACCCTTAACAGGCTTCAGTGAGAACTTTGGCCAGTCCTGTATTTCCGGGGTTGCAACTCTTGAATCACTGCCGTGTGAACGGCTCCCTCCAGGGACGTCCTGACTAATGCAGAGTCTAATCCCTAGAATTTTGTTCCTCTTATCATTCCCCTTTTTCCTCAATATATGCAACTCTTGGGAAATATGTGATTTTGCCTTGAAGACTGGCTGTCAATGATGTACTACAGTAAGGACCTCATGAAAGTTTATAAACCTTTTACATGTTCATACAGACTTACTTAAAATAAATACAACTTAAGGTCGTCACGTTATTATATTGAGTTCCAGGCTGCGTTTCAAGTAAGTGTACAGTGGCAATGTAGCACAGAAAGAGAAATGGAGTGAGAGTTTGGGAAACTGATTTCTAATATTGGTTCTATCATTAATTGACTATTTAATCTTAGGCAGACTTCCTTGGTTTTCAGACTTAGGTCAGTGTAATAAATGGGCTTGGATTAGATGATTGTTAAGAGTCCTTCCAGCTTGAAATTGTATGATTCTAAGTCCCACATCAGAAAATAAGTTTATAGGTTAGATAATATAATATATAAAATATATAATAAAAATTCCTAATTCTAGCTGGCAATCCCTTTATTCCTTTAAGTTGGAAGCACTTGTAACTTTACATACAGGTAATACAAATGATACAGAAATTCCAAATTAAATAGCAAAGGTACAAGCATTAAAAAGCATTAACTAAAAAAATTTTTATGGTAAATACTACCTTTATTTAAAAAAGTTATACATGCTAGAAAAAAGCATAAATGATACATGTAAACAATTGTTTACCAAATACTTATTTTTCTTCTTTGAAAAAGGTGCAAATGATCTTTAAATGTAAACACAAAAGTTGCCAAACATTTTTGTAGTAGGGGAGAGGGAGAAGGTCCTTTTGGTTGTGATTAAAGTCTTATTCAAAGATTTTTCTGCAAAATACATTGAAAAAAATTGGTCTATGAATACAGTGAGGAAAAAAAAAAACTTTAACCATTGGAATTACCATTTTTTTCCTTAAAAATTTTAATTTTTCACCAGAAAGTGCAATTCGAGAGAAGTAGTGACAGTGGCCTTATAGAATGGGGACAATGATATATTGTTTGTATAAAGGAACTAAAATATTATTATAATAAAATGCCTCAGTTGGTTTTCCACTCATTAACACATTCTATTACATGAACCGAAGAATTCATTCCCTTGGAGGCTGTTATTAAAGGTGAGCCTCAGCTTCCCCAGGCCTGAGCATCACGTGTAAACTACACAACAGAATTCCCTGCTGGGAAGAGGATGTTTCTCCTGGTTGGTCCTTGGTAGCAAGAAGGAAATAGGAAGGAAAGTTGCTTCAGTTGGTAACATTTTTGAGCAAAAACTCTTGGCAGAGCTACATGCGATTGATTCTCTTGGGGGATTCTCAGGACAGCATATGGACTCATATTCTGTTTTTATAAGAGGCACTGAGCAAAGTTCTAGATCTAGCAGAAAATCTATGAGAATATTATGAAAAAAACACTTTAAATATAGTGGAAAACAAGTTCATATAGAAGGAAACAAGACATGATATTCCACTGATAAAAACTGTAGCATCTGTTCTAGTTTTTACTGACTTAATATTCCTTCTGAATTGTACTAGTTAAAATAAGATGTTTCCTTTTTTTTTTTTTTTTAAGATTTTCAAGACTTCTGGTGCTTAGTGCAAAAATAATGGTTAGCGAATACATTTTGCAGACCTACCTTTTTCACTAGTAATCCTTGTAAGTAGTGGAGTCACGTGGATGGAGTGTCTAGAAATAACAACCAGTCATACATAGCCCTTCTGCCCTTATCAGTATTTTCAAACTTAAATCAATACCTTCAAAAGTAAGTTTTGCTGCTTAGAATTTTTCTTTTCTTCTTTTTTGTTTTGTAGGAGGAAGGATAAGTCCAAAAAAAAAAAAAAATCCAAAACCACCCCTTTAAAAAAAAATGATAAATTAAAACCCAAAATAAATATTCTTCTGCACACAGTTGGAAATTATTGTGCAAAGGTGGCATCTTGCAGGTGAAGTACTTTCATTGGATTTGTATTTCCATATATTGAGGCACCGGCAAAGAATAAAATTTGTTCTAATGTCTTCTCAGGCTGTACAAGGCTCCAAAGTCAAAGCTTTCCAGAATACAGGGGAGCATATGCCAGACTGTCTTCTACATGTTCACCATATATGGGATTCACAATGTGTCATTTTAATAACTCCTACACCACCCCCTAACCGACGGTAATTCATCCCACCATACAACCTGCAAAGGAAGAAACAAAATCAGATTTTCTAACTGGAAAAAAAGCACTGTTTCTTCCATAACTAAGAAGTTAACCAAACATGTTTCTATGTTTTATATCACAATTAATATTTTAGTTTCATACTGATATTTTCTCCATTCCAAAGATCAGAAGTTGGAATTGAGCATTAGTAAGTAGCAAAATTATTTCAGACATTGAGTGAAATGATCTCACTTATAGGCGGCTATGTGAAGAATAAGCATCATATTCACTTTTTTTTTTTTTTTGAGACAGAGTCTCGCTCTGTTTCCTGGGGTAGAATGCAGTGGCATCATTATAGCTCACTGTAACCTCAAACTCCTGAGCGCAAGTGATTCTCCTGCCTCAGCCTCCCGAGTAGCTGGGACTATAGGCACACACCACCACACCTGGTTAATTTTTCTATTTTTTGTTGAGACGGGGTCTCACTCTTGCTCAGGCTGGTTTCAAACTCCTAGCCTCAAATAATCCTCCCACCTAGGCCTCCCAGAGTGCTAGAATTACAGGCATGGGCCACCATGCATGGCCCATATTCACTTTTTGCATAGAACTTGACAACTTTATACCTAGACTGGCTTCTACCATTATATAGAATCATAATTTCTACATTTTTGTGTCTAATTTTGCCCCTGGCTGTATTATTTTCCCATCCACGTTTTCCCTTTGCCTAAACTTCCTTAATTACTTTTATCCCTTTGTCTTTGTATGTACTCTTGTAAGCCTCCTCAGATCCTTTATGGCAGTGGTCCCCAACCTTTATGGCACCAGGGGCCGGTTTCACGAACACAATTTTTCCGTGCATCAGGGATTGGGGGTGGATGGTTTCCGGATGATTCAAGTGCATTGCACTTACTGTGCAGTCGAACCTCTCTGCTAATGATGATCTGTATTAGCAGCCGTTCCCCATCACCACCTCATCTCCACCTCCGATCATCAGGCATTAGATTTGCATAAGGAGCACGCAACCTAGATCCCTCGCATGCGCAGTTTACAGTAGGGTTCATGCTCTTACAAGAATCTAATGCCGCAGCTGAGCTGACAGAAGCCGGAGCTTAGGCGGTGATGTGAGTGACGCGGAGTGGCTGTAAATACAGATGAAGCTTTGCTTGCCGGCCCATAGCCCTCCTCCTGCTGCGTGGCTCAGTTCCTAACAGGCCATGGACTGGTACCAGTCCATGGCCCAGGGGTTGGGGACTGTAGCTTTATGGAATAAAGTAAATAAAGTCAGCATCTAGTTTGTGACATGTGAACAAGATCATCTTCAAAATTAAGTATCTCCAGTTGGGTGCAGTGGCTCATGTCTGTAATCCCAGCACTTTGGGAGGCCAAGGTGAGAGGATCACTTAAGGCCAGGAGTTCAAGACCAGCCTGAGCAATAGCGAGACCCCGTCTCTACTCAAAATAGAAAGAAATTAGCTGGACAACTAAAAAAAAAAAAAAAATATATATATATAGAAAAAATTAGCCGGGCATGGTGGCACATGCCTGTAGTCCCAGCTACTTGGGAGGCTGAGGCAGGAGGATTGCTTGAGCCCAGGAGTTTGAGGTTGCTGTGAGCTAGGCTGACGCCACAGCACTCTAGCCAGGGCAACAGAGCCAGACTCTGTCTCAAAAAAAAAAAAAAAAAAAAAAAGCAGAAAAATTAGCTGGGCAAAATGGTGCATGCCTATAGTCCCAGCTACTTGTGAGGCTGAGGCAGGAGGATCACTTGAGTTCAGAGTTTGAGGTTGCTGTGAGCTATGATGATGCCACTGCACTCTAGCCCTGGCAATAGAGCGAGACTGTCTCAGGGAAAAAAAAAATTAAGAACTTCCATGGGGAAGAATGCTGGATCCTCAATCAGCTGTGAGGTAAAATTGGTTTTAAGTTTGGGATATGTAACTGCAAAAATCTAGATATTGATTTCTCAACAGATAATCCTCAAGAATTTCATGAACATGACTTTGTCATATATTACTAATATTACTAATTCTATTTAGTGACAGTTACTGAGAAGTCCTTACATAAGATTATAGTGATGAAGTGACAGAAGTAAACTTGGCTGTCTTCCCAATTATTCTTATTCAAAATTCCCACTAAAAATAGAAAGCTGCATATGGAAGAAAATATCCCACAAGTGGGAGGCTGCTATTTATGAAAACCTGCTGGTATCTATCCGTTACCTCTATTAGGTTTTGCTAAAATGTCGCCTGTTCAGTGAGGCCTTCCACGGCCACCTTTTAAACAGACTCCCCTCCCCGAACTCCCGCCCCTGCCATGCTTCGCTGTTCGCCACAGCACTTCCGCCTGCTGGCGCGGACCGCATCTCCCTCACTACGATGCCAGCTCCAGGAGGCCAGGGAATTTGCTTCATTCACTTTTGTATCTCCAGGGCCCAGAGCATTCAGTACATCTTTACTCAATGAACAGCGTTGTAATAATGTGATGTAAGAGCAAAAAGTACTATGCCGTCACTAGCCTGACTTTAGTTTTGTGACCACTGAGCTACACGGAACCGTGAGAGATGCGCAGGATCCAAAGCGTGTCATTTAAATATCTCTAAGAGTTGTGGCTTTCCCAGAGATAAAGACTATAAAAAGGACTCAGTAAATTCATTAGTTGAATCTAATAGGTGATGAAAAAAACCAAAGTGGGTAGTTGCAGGCTCAAAATGAGGCGATGTTGCATCAGAACACAGTGGGAATGGACTGCAAGACTGCCTCTTTTAGAACGGTCTCTGTAAAAAGCTCAGCCTACCCTTTATGTCCTGAGAAAAATCCCCTAGAATGTCAGCTGCCTCAGATCTCACGTCCAGACTTGTATCTCTGGTTGATGTGAAACATCAACCTCTGAGATGACAACCCTAAGTTTGCTTAGGCAAGTAAGCCCAATGTACTGAGAAGGAAACCCCAAATTGCTCAAAGGCAAAATTGTTTTCTTAGAAGACTATTAGTATTTAGGATTAAGTACAGATATGAAGTATATCGAACTCATAATGTTAATGTTGTTTAAGTTTGAGAATTAACTACATGTTTGGCATTTTAAATTCTTGTTATGTTTAAGAGAATTTGGCATTTTAGAGTATCTATGAGGTAAGTAGTCTTGTGAGTCCAGTATAAAATGTATCATTGAGTAAAGATTTAGACTTAATGATTTTAAGTTTAAAGATTTAAAGAATTTTGCTAAGTTTGTAAGACATTTTCAATATTTAAAATAAATGTAAGAATCACCTGATTTATGTGAATTTATAAGAACGACTTAAGTACTTAGGAAGGATTTATTAGACATTTAAGGATTTAAAAGCAAAGTAAAATTAAACCTAGAAATGAAGTTTAACATAGTTAAGCTCTCTTGATTAAGGTGTAGCCTCCTCCCTAAAAGAGACTGTTAAAATAGATTTTAAAATGAAATATTGTTTTTAAAAAAGTAACTGCAATTTGTTTTTCCTGGGCATAAGCCTTCCCATAAGAACCCCCCAAAATTGCACAGACAGATTGGGAGCCACAGAACTAGGTTCTTTTTTTTTTTTGTAATTTTTAATTTTTTATCGAGACAGAGTCTCACTCTCACCCAGGTGAGTGCCGTGGCGTCAGCCTAGCTCACAGCAACCTCAAATTCCTGGGCTCAAGCAATCCTCCTGCCTCAGCCTCCCAAGTAGCTGGGACTACAGGTGTACACCATCACTCCCAGCTAATTTTTTCTGTTTTTAGTAAGATGGGGTCTTGCTCTCACTCAGGCTGGTCTCGAACTCCTGAGCTCAAGAGATCCTTCTGATTCGGCCTCCTAGAGTGCTAGGATTATAGGCGTGAGCCACCGCACCCGGCCAGATCTAGGTTCTAATTCTAACTCTGTCACTATCTTGCTTAGGCAAGTCATTTTATTAATCAGTGCCTTAGTTTCCTCAGCTGAACATGATGGGATTAGAAAAGAGATTTTTTTCCTCTGTTTTTCCGATCTTTAAGTATAAAACTGGACAGTTACCAAAGAGAAGAATGCTATAAGACATCAGCCACTTAAGAGCAATCAGGTCAAAATGAGCTATCAAATATGGGTAACTTCAGTCCGCTTCAAAGTACTGCGAGAGGTACTTCAGTGTACTGACCCTGACCACCCCCATTTTGATGCTCATGGGCTGTCTCAAGCCCAGGATTCTCAGGTCAGCAGTGAGGTGATCTGCAACACAGCTTAAAGGTTACCTCCATGTATTGGCATCAGGATCAAAAACTTCAATGGTCTTCAAGTATGTCGTGCCATCAAAACCTCCCACTGCCATGAGCTGTCCGTTGACCACTGCCAGGCCAACCTACAGGACCAAAACACAGTGGCTGCTGAAGAAACTAGACAATTACTGGGACATTTTAGACCGGTTTCTAGGAAAATCTCTTTAATAAAACCTAATTCTTTATGGCCTTACATTCTGGTTTGCTTGAACACAGAGGGAAAATGTATAACAACAACAAAAATTTATTAAATTACAGGAACTATAAAATTAATATTCAATTAGAATATTTATACAGAGTCTAAAACATGTATTTCTTAGATTTTAGCAAAAGCATTCACTAGGAGTGAGCAAGAATCTCTCAACAGTTTTCACTTGCTCTGGTATTCGCCCACTCCAATCCACTCTATAAATTGCTACTACAATTTTCTTTTAAAAATATAAATCTAATCATGTTGTCACTTTCCTCTTTAAAAACTTTTTAAGCCTATCTATTGCCTAAGAGTAAGTTTAAAGTTCCTATTATGTTACTCAGGCCCTCCAGAAAGCCCACTGTTTGTCACCTCCTGTATTTTCCCCTTCCTCCCTCCCTAAACAGCAGTAAGACTGGATTAACTGCTAGTCCCTGAAAATACCACACATTTTCACACATCCTTGCTTTTGCACACGTTGTTCCTTGGCTGGTGTTTTCTGCCCCTCTTCTAGAAACCTTATTCTTCCTTCATGACCTAGCTTATATGTGACTGTCTCTGGTAGTCTCTTTACCTCCCCCACCCATTCTTACTTTCCCAAAGCAGTAAGCACATTCTCCCACGTTTTCCTGTAACACACATGCCACTACTGTAGGATTTATTTATTACAGTTAGCTGTAAACGTTTCCATTTCCTTCATTAAGTTGGAAGCTCATTGAGGAGGGGAATCATGTCATACTCATTTTTGCTTTCCCAGAACACATTAAGCATCTAATGAGTACATGAATAAAAATGTAATCAACAGAATGTAGCAGTAAAAATAACAGGAATGTGACTAAGAAGCTGTTAGCTACCAGTAATAAAAAGCCATAGACATGCGAATGCTTTGACTTGCTGATGCCTTCCAGTGGTGGTCCTTGATTTATGTAAATCAGAATTCATTCCCTTTTATCCTCAGATTATGGAGTCCTTAGCCACTGCTTGCTTCTCCTTCCTGTTGTGGATGTGTCTGTCCTACATTGACGGACTCCTGACATGATCAGTGGTTAATGGGTTACACTTCACCCTGAGCAAACATCCCAGGATGGATGAATCCTATACTTCACTCTGAAAGTCTCTTGTACTCGCAGGTCATGCATGGTCTAGAATATGACATAGGTCAGCCTGATCTGGCCCATATTACAGATGGGACAGACTCAAACCAGCTTGTGGAGACTGGTGGTGGGGCCACATGGGTTTTTGCCTAAACATTTGTATTAGTACGACAACTACTCAGAATATTAGCTAGAAACATTAGGTAGGCATATTTAGCTCCAAAAGATAGGAAGTTAGATAAGGTAGTAGATGACACAAGGAGATGCCTTCCAGAGAAGCAACTGATATAAGATGAATCATAAAAAATTAACTCTCTAATTAAAGATATGACTGGATACAAGATTTTTAACTACTTGAGATAAGAGCAATCAAAAGAAATTGAATATTTTTTCTGGCAAAATTAGCAGGGGTTGTTTTGCCTACAAGCATCCCAACAGCATCGGATGAGACAGTTGGAAAATAAAACACGTAGGCACTAGCAGTTCACCTCTGCACTGGTCAAGTGTACCACACTTTACAGATCACAGCATGCCTTCTGCAGAGCCCTCTCTCGGTGCTTGTTTTTCGAAGCTCAAAGCACTCGGCAGCTGGGTACTTACTCCACTGCGGCGGGATGTCATGGCCACCACCGGAGACCACTGATTAGTTCTGGGGTTGTATCTCTCAGCACTGCTGAGCTCCGTAGTGTCATCTCTACCTCCTACGGCATAGATCATGTCCTGATACACTGCACAGCCTAGGTGCTTCCTCCGGGTCCCCATAGGGGCTATTGTGTGCCATCTGTTTTCCTGAGGATTGTAGCGCTCCACTGCAGGGAAAGGAAAAGCCAGCAAGTCATCATTCAACCATTTCCTCTCACCTCTAGTTTTCTTCATAGCCACAAAGACTTTGTGATAACACATATTTTCAAAAAACAATCAGATTTTTGCTTCTGAGAGCTTGCATCCCTCTAGACAACACCACATATACTCTCAGCAGGGACTGGTTTCTCTAGGTATGGTATGGTAGAAAGGGAGTCAAGATACTTGGGTTCTGGTTTTGCCAATATGACAAATTTGGCAAATTAGCTACATGCCCCATAGCCTCATTCTCCTTAGCTTTAAATGGGGAGATTGGACTGTATGATCTACAAGCACCGTTCAGTACTAAACATTTATTATCATAATCAGACAACTCCTGTACTCCCTTGCCTACAGCCTAGAGCATTTTAAGCCGTTGAAAGGATACATGACAATGAATTTGATGTGAGTGCCACACTGACAATATCCTTATGCAAAAATACTCATTATCTCTAAATAGAAGGGACTAGCAATAAACCAATTTCTAGTTCTAGGTTTTTATTTATTCTCAGATTACAGTATTTTTTTTTTTTTTTTGAGGAGAGGTGGTGATGGTAGGGGCAGGGAAACAGTCATACGAAAGTAGCTCTTTCATTCATTACATAATCTCCAGCAGCTTGTAAAGCAGAGGGAGAAAGAAATATTTGGGAATGTACTAGAAGACCATGTCCGCAGAAGGAGCTTAGGAAGAGCTGAGAGTTACACTCTCCCAGAGGAAAAATAAAGCATTTTCCTAATAAATTATAGGATAACCTAGACTTTTTATACGTTTTAAAGGGAGACTCTCCTTAGGAAAATGTGCTGCTTCTGCGTTTGGGAGGCACTAACCTGTGTTGAGTGGAGACGTCCCATCAGAGCCACCTACAGCGTACAAGAACCCTCCTAACACAGCCACAGCCACGCCTAGTCTTCTGGTGCTCATAGAAGCTACCCGAGTCCACTTGTTCTCCTTTGGATCATACCTTCAGTGAGAGAAACCAGACTGAATGCAAGTTCTTCTTGTTAAGAGACGCCTTTTTCATAAGGTCTGAAATCACACTACAAACATATTGGATACATAGACTTGGTATAGTCAAATGCACAGTAAGAATCTAACATATTTTTCCTTACTTATTTGGAAAAAAGGTCTTAAAATTTATGCTTGTGCTAGTTATTAAGCTATTTTCTATACTTAGACTTTGAAAATGTCCCCAGGAAAGAAAACAGCCTATAACCTCAGCTCACATAACACAGGTTCTTTCCTTGATGAAAGAAGTTTAGTTCATCTGCCTAATTACTTCTTTACTTCTGCATGCCTCTGATGTCTTTCAAAATAAGATATATATATATATATATATATATATTTTTTTTTTGGAGACAGGGTCTCTCTCTGTCACCCCAGCTAGAGTGTAGTGACATCATCATAGCTCACTGCAACCTCAAAGTCTTGGGCTTAAGTGATCCTCCTGCCTCAGGCTCCTGAATAGCTGGGACTACAGATATGTGCCACTGTGCCCAACTAACTTTTTAAATTTTTGTAGAGACAGGGTCTCACTATGTTGCCCAGGCTGATCTTGAACTCCTGCCCTCATGTGATCCTCCTGCCTCAGCCTCCCTGAATGCTGGGATTACAGGCACGAGCCACCATACCTGGCCAGTAATTTGTCTTTCTTCCCTAGTTTTTGCAGTGGGAGTGATTTCTGTTACTGTCTATTACATCCTACTAGGAAGTAGAAGTCTTTCACATAGTTTTATTATAAAACAAAACACTAATACGGAAAGCCACATAAAACAAATACATAGTTTAAGGCTGTAAGGAAAGCCCACCTGTAAACACTGCCCAGGCCAAAAAAACTTCCAGGCCACTCTGGAAGCCCTGCATGTGTCTGTCCCTTTCCTGCTTCGATTCCCTCCTCCCCACGAAGTAACCATTACCCTGACTTTTATAGCTATCACTTCCTTGTTCTTCTTTACAGCTTTATCACCCAGTGTCAATCCCTATCATCCCTAGACACTTTAGTCTCACTCATTACATTTTTTTTGGGTATTTTTTAAAGTCTCTTTTACCTATAGTTTTTCCCTTCATTCCTTTTCCCCCTTGCAATTCATGTTTTGGAACCTGGGGCATATGACAATTTCCCCTGTGATATGGACTTGGTGGATTGCACATTCACAGTGCAGGTATGTTGCTCGGTCCTCTGTATGTTCTACAGGTTGGCATCTAGATCCAGAAGTTTGATCAGACCATGTTTGGTTCCTTCAATGAGACTATAGGAGTGTTAGCAACTCCTAGCCTATTGATAATTGATTAATTATCAATACCTATATCTATTAATTTACTGAGTGTTACAAAATGGTGGCATCCTATCACTTATTTTCTTTTATTGGGATATTTTTACAAAGAAACAATTCTCTTATCTACTACTTGGTTACCTAATTCATATATGATACAGTTCACATAACAGGATATATGCTTGCTTCTTTCACTTTATTTACAAATTTTCAAGATAATAAGTTTGCTCTATGATCTTCCAAAGGCAACCAATTAGGGTTTTTTTAAAAAATATTATTAGGAACTCATATATTTATTGTATTTCAATCAATTGCAATTATTACCCCTTTTAAAGTTGAAATTGTCTTGTCTGTGGTCAGTGGGAACATCGTCAAGTTGGCTCCTGAATCTTTGAGCCCTGGTCATCTCTGATAGCTTGCTCGGCCTTTGTTGTGGCAACGTGATCCAGACTCATCTACACATTTCCTGTCCTAAACCTGGTACCAGACATTTCTCTAAGAAGTTCTGGTTTTCTTTAAGTGGGAAATGAATTTCAAGACACAATCTGGGAGTAAAGATGTTCACTGCCATCTGGTTGGTCTTTATTTCTAAGCTTCAGTTGACAGAGCTAGAATATATAGAAATTTTTTTAAAAAGGGGAGTTTATTTCAAATTCAAAACTACAAAGTATCTTACTTAACCTCTTCTATTTTACATTCTTATCTTCTTCCATACTCTGGTTTTCAAGGATGCAGGAGAAGAGAGAATTAGAATAATCCATACTCATTTCCTTTATTCCACACGTACACACGACAGTCTTACAATAGCAATATTGTCACTCCAGCACTCCTGAGAACAGTGTCTCTTCCCATTCACCCCTCACTTTTAAAAACAGTCGCGCTACATTTACACTGATCGAACACACAGCTCGGGCAGGCTACACGCTCTCCCTTTAATCCTCATTTAGTCATAGTTCTGTAGTTAACCGTATGTTTAATGCTATCAGTACTCTGTCAATGTCTCTCTAGTGATTTTGTCTGACGCTTGTGCTCTAGTAGATTCCTCAGAAAAGACTCAAGGGAACAATATTCCCTGGTTTCTTACATGTTTCCAGTTCATCTGTGCCCTTTATACTTCAAAGTCAGTTTCTCTAAGTATAAAATTCTTGGCTTACATTTCTCTTGAATGTCTTAAACATGTTAACTGTTTTCTTCTGGCATAAAATATTGCTTTAAAAAAGTCTGATGATAATCTAAAAAAAATTTTTTTTTGGTAAACCATGCAACAATGTCTTTTATTATGTATGTTTTTTTTTTTTAATTATTTTCTCTTTTTTTTGAGACAGAGTCTCACTCTGTCACCCGGGGTAGAATGCAGTGGCATCATCATAGCTCACTGCAATTGCAAACTCCTGGGCTCAAGTGATCCTCCTGCCTCAGCCTCCTGAGTAGCTGGGACTACAGGCATGTGCCACCACACCCAGCTAATTTTTTCTATTTTCAGTAGAGACAGAGTATCACAGTTGCTCAGTCCGGTCTCCAACTCCTGAGCTAAAGCGATCCTCCCACCTCAGCCTCCCAGAGTGCTAGGATTACAGGTGTGAGCCACTGCACCTGGCCTTAAATTACTTTCTCAATCTCTCCGTACACAGATAAAAGTGTTATTTAACATATTGGAACTTACAAACTTGATCATTGCCTAGAGAAGGGAAAATTATCCTTAAAACACGCTTAACCAGAGGCCAATTCATCTGCCAACCTCCAAGAACATGGAAATGAACGTGATACGCAGATTGTCCCCCATCTGAACCTTTATTCACCACCATTCAATAACTCTTCTTCAGGCCCAGATCTGCAGCACATGTTTGCCAATGATGATTAAATATATAAGAAGACTTTCATCATCATCTTCTGCTGCAGAAATCTAGGATATGTGTTTCTTGGGTATCACCAGAAAATGTGTTGGTGCTTGAAGGGAAATGTCATGGAAAGCAAGACACTGGTCATCCTCAAAAATGATTTTGGCTCGGATTTCCTTGTGGATGATCTTCCCAAAGATTGTGTGGCCACCAGGCCAAGGGACCTGAGCCTTGGTGCTCTCATCTGCCATCTTGGCCTCCCTCCCACATGGCAGCCAAGGCAGACGCTCAGGAGGTTAAATTTTTTTCCCTTATAAGTAACATGTACTTTTTTTGGTAGATGCCTAAAGGATATTTTTCTTTTTCTTCAAGGTATGGCCATTTTATTAGCATATGTCTTGGTGTTGAATGTTCTGGGTTAGCATTTATAAAATATATTTTTTCAATAAAGAGTTTACTTTTTTTTTATTACAGGAAAGTAATTTTGAATTATAGTTTTTAGTATTTGTTCGATTTTCTTGCTTGGGTTTTCTTCCTCATAGATTTCTCTTATCTGTGTAATGGATTTTTATCTATTTTCAATATTTGTTGCTATCTCTCAAATGCTTTCTATCTCTTAATTTCTTTTTGACTTTAAAATATTTCTCCTTTTTCACTTTCTATTTGTCTTGTGGCATTATCTATTTTGCTTATTCTTTTCATTTAATTTTCATTCTGAAATGATTTTTCCTTTCATTTCTAATATTTTTCTGAGTTCTGTCACCCCATTTCTGAGTCTAATTCTTATTTATGTATTAATAGTTTCACATTTTGTATCTTTTCTTAATGTCTTTTATAACATTTCAAAATAGTTGATTAAAGTTCTGATCTGTTCTGTAGGTATGTCTTTCTGGTGTGCTTTTATTGTCTGTAGAGATGTTCTGCTTATTTTCTCTTCTTATATTAACTTTGTATGGGATCTAATCTCAATACTTTGCTGTTGCTCATTTTTACATGAAATGAGTTTTCCTGAACTTTTAGTAGGAGGAGTGGTTTGTGACAATTTCCTACCTTTGTGGAGCTCCTTATTGACTTTATTCACTGTCCCTACTTTTGTTGTGCCCTTCTCTTTTCTTGGCCTTTTCTTTTGAAGGGCAACAAGGGTATCTATTGCCCTTGTCCTACTTAATTTTGATTCTATTCTCAAAAGCTTCTCCTCAGTGTGGTGTTCTGACCTGGAAGGTCATCCTGGCTGGTCAGTTTTGAGAGTTTCTAGGGACTGGATGGCTCTAGCCCAGCTGTTTCCCAACCAGGTGTGATTTTTGGCTCTCCCTTCTTGCTCCCCCTGTCCCCTAGAGAACATCTGGCAATGTCTGGAGACATTTTTGGTTGTTACAACCAGCCTCGTGCTTCTGGCACTTAGTCGGTAGAGGCCATGGATACTGTTAAACATCCTATTAATACAATGCACAGGACAGTCCCCCACAACAAAGAATTATCCATCCCCAAATGCCTGTAGTGCTGAGGTTGAGAAACCTCTTCTAAGCCCTTTAGATCTTACTGCAGCTCACTTGCACTTACTCTGTATGTGAGTGGACAAAACTGTTCTTAGTTTCAGTTTTTGCTCATAAATTTTCCCCTTGTGCTTTCTAGTGAATACGTATTGGCTGTTTTGGAGTTCTGTTCTTAGATCTGTCGGACATCCAAATGCTTCTTTCTGTTTTCTCCTGCACAGATACTAGTATCATGCAGGTCTTGTGGCTATTGGTAGTTTGTCTTTGCCATTTGTATTTTGGGGTTTGTGAGGATATTCTCTACCCTAATTTTGTTTTAAATGTTTTCCATAGGTTTTTGTTTTTTAAATTGTGGTAAAATACACATAACATAAAATTTACCGTCTTAACCATTTTTAACTGTGCAGTTCAGTAGTATTAAGTATATTCACATTGTTGTGCAACCAATCTCCAGAACTAGATCATACGTTTTTAGCTTTGCTATCTATTGCTCTGAATGTTTTCATGTGGGGATTTGGAGATATTAAAAAATCATGCTGTTGCTGCTGCTATCCCTGAATCCTCCTGCATCCAGTGTAAAAAGTAGAGAAATAGGTTTCTTGTCAGAGATTAAAAGGAACTGGCACTGCTTTCAAGAGTTACCTTCAACTTTACCTCCATGTAGGACAGAGTTAAACTCTTCAACTTAAACACAGTAAACAAACTAGTAAATGCTATCTCAAAAATTCTGAAGAGTCATTGTATCATTTATTTCTGTTTAAGAAGTGAGGATGATATATGGTATGTTCTTAGTAATCATAACACATGAGACTCCAAAATCTAATGATGAAATGCTGACAGAAGAAATTAAGAACAAAAATCTGTTTTGCCAAAATTAACTGATTTTTACACAAGCATAAAGTGACCTTGGCAGCCCGCCCAGATTTCCCAAAGTATACTTCAGTAATTCATGAGAATCCATATGCAAAATACTTTGGGCTTTTTATAAGATGTGCTAGACAAAATATTATTATTTCAATCACTTCTCTGGAGGAAGTCTTGGCAGAATCATGCATTAAGTACACTCCAGACTGTGGAAAAAATCAGAACAGATTTCAGAAGTGGTACGCTTGATATTATATATAGAATATAATTTAAAATACATTTCTAACACTTCAACGTTAGGTGCAATCAGTGTGAGAGTTTAACAAATTATGTTATACCCCAAAAGCATAGGGGTATGCTTCTGCGCAGCAAAGGAAAAAAATCAACAGTGTGAAGAGGCAACCAATAGAATGGGAGAAAATATTTGCAAATCACATATTTCATAAGAGGTTAATATCCAAAATATGTAAAGAACTCAAACAACTCAACAAGGAGAAAACAAATAATCCAATCTAAAATGGGTAAAGGACCTAAATAGATATTTCTCAAAATAAGACATAAAAATGGCCAAAAAATATATGAAAAATGTTCAACATCACTAATCATCAGGGAAATGCAAATTAAAATCACAATGAGATATCACACCATACCTGTTAGAATGGCTATTACCAAAAAAGATAACAAGTGCTGGCAAGAATGTAGAGAAAAGGAAACCCTTGCACATTGTTGGTAGGAAAGTAAATTATTACAGTCATTATGGAAAACAGTAATGGAGGTTCCTCAAAAAATTAAAAATAGAATTACCATATGATCCAGCAATTCCACCACTGGGTATATATCCAGTGGAAATAAAATTACTATGTTGAAGAGATACCTGTACTTCCAAGTTCACTGCACCATTATTCACAATAGCTAGATATGAAATTAACCTAAGTGTCCATCAATGGATGAATGGATAAAGTGTGGTGTACATACACTATGGAATACTATTTAACCTTAAAAAGAAGGAAATCCTGTTATTTGTGACAACATGGATGAACCTGGTGGACATTATATTAAGTGAAATAAGCTAGGCACAGAAAGACAGATACTGTATGATCTCATATGAGAAATCTAAAAAAATCAAACTCATAGAGAAAGTAGAATGGTAGTTCCCAGGGGCTAGGCAGAAGGAAGGTGGGAGGAGTGGGGGAGATCCTGAGTCAAAGAATACAAAATTTCAGTTAGGAGGAATAAGTTTGAGAGATCTCATGTACAACATGGGGACTATAGTTAACAACAACGTATTGAATACTTGAGAGTAGATTTTTAAGTTTTCTCATCACAAATAAATCATAAGTATGTGAGATAATGCATATATTAGCTTGATTTAGCCATTCCACCCTCAATACATACATATTTCAAAACATCATCTTGTATGTCATAAATATATACAATTTTTGTCGATTAACACATTGACTGACACACTGAAAAAAAATTTTTTTTCCTTGGGGCCACAGTGTTTTATTATGAAAGCAGAATAAAAACTTTGAAAACAAAATGATTCTTTCTAATTTAATGAAAAATTTGTTATTTTTTATTGTTTTCTGTGCACAAGGTTTATGCAACTTGAAAAATAGTTCTTGCGGCTCTCAAGGTGAAGAAATGTGTGGGTTACATATGCTTCACAAGGCCCCGGGCTCAAAACTACTGTGAGTTAAATACAACTCAGATGGCAGTTAATGTGTTAATAAAATCTTTTTAATATCTCTTATTTTCCTAGACTTTGAGATTAACTGAAAAATTTTTCCTGAAAGCCCATGGGGGAAATTCACTGAACAGTGGATCCCCCAGTGTCCTCAATTCAGCTGTAATTGTTTCTTTTAAAGAGCCCTATATGTTCTTTTTTTAAAAAAATTGAAAAATCACTTAAAAAAAATCACCTTTCAACAATGTTGAGGCAAGATACACCATCCTGGCCACCCACAGCATAGAGAAAGCCTCCAAGTACTGCCACACCAACACTTGTCCTGCAGGTGCTTGTGGGGGCCACATCGCTGCTCCACTGGTTTGTTTTGGGGTCATATCTATAAAGAACACATCAAGAGCAGAGTTTGTATTACACAAAGGAAGCCTGGCTATGTTCACATATTTCAAATCAAAGGATTTTTTTTTTTAAGGGGCTGTGGGTTGTGAGGAGGGGTGTTCAGTTGCCTTCTTTGTTCTTGTTGAGACCGAGTCTCTCTTTGTAGCACTAGGTATAGTGCAGTGGTGTCACTGCAGCTCACTGCAACCTCCAGCTCCTGGGCTCAGGGTGATCCTTCTTCTGCCTCAGTCTCCTGGGTAGCCGGAACTACAGGCGAGTGCCACAATGCCCAGCTGTTTTTTTATTGGGTTTTTTTTTTTTTTTTTTTTGTCCTTTCTTTTTGGTAGAGATGGGGTCTCCTTCTCGCTCAGGCTAGTCTTGAACTCCTGAGCTCGAGCAATCCTCTGTCCTCGGCCTCCCAGAGTGCTAGGATTATAGGCATGAGTCACTGGCCCGGCCCAAATCAAAGAATTTATATGATATGTATGTTTTCCCCTAAGTATGGGCTGATTAATAACTAAAACATATGAAAATCTAGTTTGTTTTTATTTTTTGAAATTCATTTTTACTTAAGTTACCTATGAATATATTTTCTTTTTAAAAACTCAGAATGTTAAAGTCCCCTTTAAGTCTCACCTGAATTCTGGTCTCTTCCCATTTTGATTGGTATACGCCCTTTGAGACTTTTCAGTAAAATACTTTGAAATAGGTATATACGTATCCACATATATATTTATTTATATGCAAGCATGTTTTCTTTACATAAATAATACCATACAATAGGCATTGTTTTTGTCCCTCAACATATTTTTGAGATCTATGTATGCTAACATAGCTCTTGATTTTTCCTTTGAACTATTTTATTATATGTACAATGCAGTACTTAATCATATTCCTATTGAGTAAAACCCTTAGGCTGTTTCTGACATTTTGCTATTAAAAACAGTGATTATTCTTGTATATTTCTCCTTCTGCAAATGGATAATAAGTAGAATCACTGGGGCAAATAGTATTTCATTTTTAATTAAAAAAAAATACTCTCGAAATGCTTTTTGTAGATAATCAATTTTTTTCAATTTCATTATTTTTTCTTTTCATTAATTTTTTTGTTTTGTTGGGTTTTGTTGCTCTTTGTATAACTTCTTGATTTAAAAGCATGATTCATTTTTTCTTTCTTATTTACAAAAGTATGTAAGTTAAAATTCATATAAATTTGCCTCTGAGTACCATCTTAGTTGCATTTTATCCATTTTGATACATATAGCCTTAATTGTTATTAAGTTATAAATATTTAGTCATTTCTTATTTCTTTACTTTAATTCATCAATTTATTTTTAAGTGTTTGTGCACTTGTTTTTTTGTTTTTTTTTTTTTTTTTACTTTTATGGAACTAATCCCTCTGTCTTTTTTTTACGTACACAATCTCTACATCTCTAGAACTTGTTATGCTGCTGGGTTTCATAGATGTGTTATAGAAACACCAAAGATCACTGTAAACCAACACAGCCCTACAAAAAAGGGTACGTGAGAGAGCAAGAAGCTATTAAACCATCAGTTACTGTAGGTTTCCTATGTGCCCAGGCACTGTAATAAATAGATATTAGGGAGAAAGATATTTCAACAATTATAGCACAAGGTGATATGGATAAGCATGTTCAAAATATTTATGAAAGAGCAGAGGAACAAGAAACTAACTTCATCTGTATGGTATCAGAGAAGGTTTTATATAAGAGGTAACATTTGTGTCTTGAAGGAAATGTAAGTGTTAAAGGGGCAGAGATATTCTAGGGAAGAAGTAATGGCATGTACACATACACACAGGAAAAGAGGTAGAAAGGAAGACAGCATGTCCAAGGAACTGCAAGCAATTTGGTGAGTTTGAGGTAGCATGTTTAGGGAATGGTGGCATGTCATGGGACACACACTAGAAAAATAGGTAGAGATCAGAGCATAAAGTACCTGTGTGTCATACTAAGTGGTCTAGGGTGCCAACTGGTGCCACAGATGCAATACTAAAGCAGTAAGTCACATCTGTTTCCTCATTAATATCTCAAATGAAACTATATGAATAGTAGAGAAAAAATTTCAAAATTACTTCACTCACCTTTCAACACTATTGAGATAAGAGGATCCATCATGGCCTCCTACTGCATATAACAGGTCATCAAGAACACTGACCCCAACTCCACATCGCCTTTTGCTCATTGAAGCTACCATTCGCCATTCATTGGTCTGGGGATCATATCGTTCAACACTGGAAATGGCATCTCCACTGCACCAACCACCAACTGGGGAAGTAACACAAATGGGCAAGAGAATATTCTATAAATATTCAAGAGAATAAAGCACAGAATGTAACACTCACTGCTAACTTCACTGTGACCTAATGCTTAGACTAACTCTAGAAGCAGTTACTCGAAACACAAGTAATGGCTTCTACTTATTCTACTGGGATTGCTATAATCTTTAATTTTCTAAATAAGTTAAGTTTTATACTTATTTTACAAAAGTGGGCAATGACACTAATTCGAATAAAATTGTGAGGTAATGTGGTATATAACAGATAGAATACTGAATTTAGTTAAAAAACTGGGGTTTAACTATTGCCTCTACTAGCTATTTGATCTTAGAGAAATCTTGTAAACTCTCTGAACCGTAGTTTCCTCATTTGTAAAATAGTGAATCAAAATTTAAAAAGTGAAATAATACCAATAATGTATAAAAAATTATACATCATGACTAAGGAGGATTTATCCCAGGTATGTAAGGCTGGTTCAATACTGGAAAATCAAGTAATGTAAACCATCATATCAACAGGCTAAAGAAGAAAAATCATATGATCATATCAATAGATGCAGAAAAAGCATCTGACAAAATTCAATATTCCTTTCTGATAAAAACTCTCAGAAAACTAGGAATAGACAATTTGAGAAAGAATACTACAAAAATCCTACAGCAAGTATCATACTTAACAGGGAGAAACTCGAAGCTTTTCCATTAAGATCAGGAATAGTGCACGGATATTTCCTCTCACCACTACTTTTCAACATCATACTGGGAGTCCTAGTTAATGTAATAAGACAATAAAAGGAAATAAAGGGTTTATAATTTGGGAAGAAACAATAGCTAGTAGTAATATAGAACAATTATAACAATATGCCAGCATTACTACTCTTGAGCTTTGGGGCCATTATTCAGTAAAATAAGGGTTACTGAAGGCCAAGCACTGCCATACCGTGATAGTCGATCTGATAACTGAAATGGCTACTAAGTGACTAGTGTATACATCACAGATACATTGGACAAAGGGATGATTCACATCCCAGGCAGGAGGGTGTACAACAGTGAGAGATCTCATCATGCTACTCAGAACAGTGTGCAATTTGAAACTTATGAATTGTTTATTTCTGGAATTTTCCATTTAACATTGTCAGAGTATGGTTGACTATAAGTAAATGAAACCAGAGAAAGCAAAACCACATATAAGTGGGAGATTACTATATTTGAGGGGGTACATTTTGGTTTACCTACTCATGATTTCTTAATAGGTGCCCTTATGACTAAAAATAGTACAAAAATTCTTATGATTTTTATTACAAAATATTTTGCTTTCTATTTAATCTGAAATCTGCACTGAATTCTAAATTATCCAACATGATCCATGGAGATGTCTGAGTATAATACTCCATCTGTGAATATTTTAAATGTTGAAATAAAAATAAGAAATGTGAAAAAAAAATAAAATAAATTATCCAACATGACATTTTATCCAACATGACATTTAAGATAAGAAAACATTCTGAAGACATTATATTTTCATAAATGAGTGTTACAGACTGAATGTGTGTGTCCCCCACCCCCAAATTCATATATTTAAGCACTAACCCCCAGTTTTGCTGTATTTGGAGATGGGGGCCTCTAAGGAAGTAAACAGGGTTAAATGAGGTCATAGTGTGGGGTCCTGATCTAATAGGATTATTGTTCCCAAAAGAAGAGACACCCATAGAGTACATTCTCTAGTTCGTTCTCTCTCTCTCCCTCTCTCCCCGCAGCTTAGGCCATGGGAGGACATAGTGGGAAGGTAGTCATCCTGGAAGCCAGGAAGACAGTCCTCACCAGAAACTGAATTGGCCAGAACCTTGATCTTGAACTTCCAGCCTCCAGAACTGTGAGAAAATAAATTTCTGTTGTTTAAACCTTCCAGTCTATAGTATTTTGTTATGCTGACTGAGCAGACTATTCAGAAAAACAATTCCAAACTGAGTTCCATAAAGCTTCTCTGAATGACTCCTAAAAAAGAGTGTGGTTACAGCAGATACACTTCATTTGTTACTCTTTCAAATCATCTCTCTTTCAATCCAAAATAAGAGCTAAGTTCTGGAACTTAATAAATGAAGTCTAAGGGTATTGTAACTTTATTTTATTTCAAATAAAAATATTTGAAAACTCCTGATTTCTAAGGGGTTTCAAGTAACTTCCTGAGCCAGACTGAAAAGGATAAATGTTTCTAACCTTCTTCTAGATAAATTTGAAAGTTCACTTTATTTCAAATCTCAATGTGCTATGTAAGTTTTATTTTATAATGCTTTTATTAAATTAGAATATTCAACAAATACTAAATCACAGCAAATTTTGTGTATATTAATTTGTTTAAATTTGAATTTTGTAATTGTACACATACAAGAAATTTTAGTATCAGAGAAAGCATCCTAAATTCTAAAACAAAGCTTGGCTAGAAATGTAAGGGCTTATAATATTTGAGAACAATCAAATAACCTAATCATTAGATCTCAGGCACAGTTTTATAACAGAGGCATTAAAACCTCTGGATTACATGGCTCCAAATCAAATAAATAACACTTTATAAATGATGCTCTTCAATACTAAAGAAAAAAATTGGCCTTTAGGAAACCAAACTTTCCCTGTGACTCAGGGAAGCAACAAAAGGAAAATGTTCATTCTGCTGCCTTGTGGTGATTTTACATGCATTATGATTTTCAAGGCAGGAAGTCATGACACAAGTGGGTGTTATGTACTGAATTGTGTCTCCTCAAAAATGACACGTTGAAGCCAAACCCTCAATGTGACTTTAAGGAGGTCATAAGGATGGGGTCCTAATCCAATGGAACTGGTATCCTTATAAGAGGAACAGATACCAGAGAGCTCTCTCTTTCCTTGTATGTGTACAGAGAAAAGGCCATGTGAGGATACAGGAGGCAGTACCCTCTGCAAGCCAAGAAGAGAGGCCTCACTAGAAACCAGTCCTGCTGGTACCTTCATCTTGGATTTCCAGCCTTGACCGGAACTGTGAGAAAATAAACTTCTGTTGTTTAAGTCACCCAGGCTAGGACATTTTGTTATGGCAGCCCAAGCTGACTAATACACTGGGACTGGAACAAAATTAGTCCAGTTATTTTCATAGCCGAGTAGTGTACTGTACTTAGCATAATAAAACATGCAAAGTCCCTATCCTGGGAACTCACAAATTGAGTTAAGCAATGTACTTAAGGAAAAATATTGTAGAAAAGTGGACATAGGGTTTTATATGTGTGAGATGCTGACTCTAGAAAGAATTATTTCAGACCAGATTTGGTCAAAAAGTGTTACCTTAAAGAAGGCAACTTTCAGAAGGTATACAGAACACAGTTCATTCAGCTGTGAACACTAAAAAAAAAAAACAAAAAAAGAAAAACAAAAAATTCAGAAATACAAAATGGATAAGCATCAAAAAGCCCAATGAAAAATAAGAGGAAAGCCCAAAATAAAGATATCAATAGAAGCAAAATGCTGCTGAGTCAAAAACTACTGAGATTATAGATTTGACTTTATTTCACAGAGGGATGAAGTAAGGAAGACTCAATCTCCCCAGGTTAAGTGAGCTTTGGTAACTTGGCATCCCAAAGATAATGAAAACAAAATTGTAATAAAAACCAAAGCAAACTGAAGATTAAGTTTTAAGTAGAGACAAATGGGCAGGGATCTAATTTTACATCAGTGAACAGTATCATTCAAGGAATAGAAATCAGCTTTAGGCAACATAAGAATATTAAGAAAGAAGAGAAAATCAATTCCAGTGGTAAAGAAAAAGAAGAGCCTTTCTTTACAAATGAAAATGGACACTTTAATAGTGAAGAAAGGTGATAACTTTTCTTTATATTTCTGTGTTAACCAAAATTTCTATATTCCATGTCTATTCACTGTAGTCAGAAAACAAAAAGTGTTACTTAAAAATAAGTTATCTTTCATATATAAAGTGACATTCATAATTCACTATTGTTGCTGGCATGTTCATTATGGTTTTTTTTCCATTAATTGTGATGGGTCAATGCTAATTTCTCACCAGCATTCCTCAGGATTCAATCATTCTTCATTGAGTGCCTACTCTGATAAGATTTCTACACAATCTGGAAACTATAAAGATAAATTAGAAATGGTCCTTGACCTCAATTAGTTAACAATATAGTGAAGGAATCAGATAACAGATCAGCAATATGCAATTATGAGATCAATAACAGAAGTCTGACATCATGAAACTGATCCAAATTTAACTGTCTGGTAAAGATGGCAAAATGTGGCTTCATTAATATCATGATCTAATCAAAAGAGGCAAATGAGGTTTCAGTGAAAAGGGTCACACATTGAAAACATGTCACCCAACAATATATAATGTCATACTGGGGGAGTATGATAGAAATTAGCAGCATCAAGACGACAGTGTTGAATAACTCAAGTGAAGTCACAATTAAATTTCTATTTAAAGGGAGCCACATTATTGTTTCTCAGTATTCCCAAAGGTGTTACGTTGTCTCGTTCTACTGGACTGGTACCCTCTCTGAATCTAGAAAGGACCTTGGAACTGAAATGTGCTTTCTGTACACCTATTTGGCTTAGCCTCTAGCTTGTGATTTCAGGGAGGCTCTCTTCTGTACCATTTTCCCCAGAGTCCCCATTACCTTCTCCCCTTCCTTAATCTAGTTCTTAATCATTGCCAGAATATTCTGAAGTTGATAAAGAACAGTAGTGTACTATCATCCCTACTCCAGCCACTAAAACTGACAGCCAAATAAGACAGTTAACAGATCTCCATAATAATGGACATACAAGTGAAGCATCTCTTCCCGAAATGCTGGGGACCAGAAATGTTTCAGGTGATGTCTTTTTTCAGATTTTAGAAAATCTGCATTATACTCCAGTCAAGCATCCCAAATCTGAAAATCTGAAATCTGAAATGCTCCAATGGGCATCTCCTTTCAACATCATGTTGGTGCTCAAAAAGTCTTAGATTTTGGAGCATTTAGGATTTCAGATTTTTGGATCTAAGGTGCTCAGCCTGTACCACCACAGAGACGACCTTACTACTAGAATTCCTGAAACAACATGACATCATGAAACCACAGGTACCAAATATTAGACTTCGCAGTCTTCTAATTTTAAAAAATAGACAATGGATTTTCAAAATTGGGAAATAGAAGCTCTGATGTAATTTATAGCATTCTTGTTTATATGGGAAGCTAGCATAACAAACTACTTTTATATATAAAAGACTCTTAAAATGTAATTTATCTAACTTAACCATCAAAGCTAACAAAATTTTATATAAGCTTCCTTGTGAACTAGATCCAACAATGAATTTATTCACAAACCGTTGACTATAAATTGGTATGTAAGGGTGAGGATACAAATGTGTACAGGTGTGGGCATGAGACTATCTGTGTGAACCCACATAAGTACATGAACATGTACATGAGCATGCATATATAGGATGAAAATAACAGGAATAAATAAAAACGATGATAGAAATTATAAATCTTTTAATAACAATAAGACATTAAGATACTGAAGTATGGGAGAATTCAGTGCATGATGAATTAATAAGTTTGAAATCTAAAACAAGAATGCAATAAATACTCCCAAAAGAGAAGGAAAAAAGCACAATGAGGATTAGAAAGAAAAAGAAAATTTTTATCTATTTTCTTTTCAAGCAAATGTTGCAATCTTCTATATAAAGAAAATTAAATGAAAAACTTAGCAAGAGGGAACTAAAAAAAAAAAAAAATTACCAAATTTTTCTTCTTAAAATACAGGGGAAAATTTATTCCTACATTTTAAGAGAAAATTAAATTGGAGAGAAAAAAAAATAGGCAAGTGGTTTGGGTGATGGGAAAGGCAACTAAGCCTCAGAGATTGCATGAAATTCTCTGATGAAAAGAAATAGAATACCTCACATATCAAAATGGGACAACAGAATCAGAGGATGCCCTTATCTAAGAAGCACGGAATTACTGAAAATTGGAAGCTTAAATGCTAAGACTACATCAGGTCCCAGCTAGCTCCATGAATTAGGATTTGAAAAAAATTTGAAGAGAATGAACTAGTAAGAAGTTCTACAAAACACTGAGAAAGTGGTTAGTCAGGTGAACAAGAGGGCTGATTTTACATGGACAGAATTGAAAACACCTAAAATTGAAAGATCTCAAAGATTCAGGAGCATAATCCTAGCATTCTGGGCGGCTGAGGCAGGAGGATTGCTGGAGCTCAGGAGTTCGATACCAGCCTGAGCAAGAGCGAGACCCCGTCTCTACTATAAATAGAAAGAACTTAGCCAAAACAACTAAAAATAGAAAAAATTAGCCGGGCACAGTGGTGCATGCCTGTAGTCCCAGCTACCCGGAAGGCTGAGGCAAGAGGATCGCTTGAGCCCAGGAGTGTGAGGTTGCTGTGAGCTAGGCTGATGCCATGGCACTCTAGCCCAGGCAACACAGTGAGACTCTATCTCAAAAAAAAGATTCAGGAGCAGAAAGCAGGAGCATAATACAGCAGGTTGTCTTGAGCTGAACCTAGGCTCACAGGAGAGCCAGGAACAAGTATAACTGTTTAATGTAGGATAATGTTTTTTGACAACTCCATGTAATTATGAGGGGATTTGCACATTGATACATAAATTTTAACGCATGTGACACATTTCAACAAAACATCTACTACACGAAAGTTTTAGATTCATGTAAAAATAGAGCACTTTTTTGGAGAATACCAGTATTGGATCATGGATTAAGAGACAAGCTACGTGTTGACTTAGTATTTGTTTCTTATGACAGTAGGTGTCACAATTTCCCAAAGGATTATTCAAATGAGAATTTCTTGAATGGGAAAACATTTGGTTTAGTCACAGTATATTAAGTTCAAAACCTGTGGCTAGGCATGGTTGCTCACCCCTGTAATCCCAGCACTTTGGGAGGCTGAGGTAGAGGATCACCTGAGGCCAGGAGTTTAAGACTAGCCTAGGCAATATAGTGAGATCCCATCTCCGCAAAAAATTGAAAAAAAAAAAAAAAAGACCCAAACCTGCAAAGAGTACTTCTCCACATCGAATAGGTTTCCGTGGTCTTGTCCTTGGTCCTTGCATTAATGGTCGTTCTTGAGGCAATAGGAGGTAGTTTTTAGCCTCATCTACCAAATCTCTGTAGAAAAAAATTGTGCCTTTATTCTAAATGTCTAAATAACATTGTTAGTCAGTTCCTGTACAAATTATGAGATTAAAAACCAAAAAAACAAACAAAAAACATTGTTAGTCAAATCCCAATATGGTTGAGGAATATATAGGTTGGCGAAGGGGAGCAAGCATAAATTAAAACAAATCATGAATGTTAGCCAATATTAAAATTGGCACACACATGAAAGCAATGATGCCAATCACAATTGCCTGGTATTTCCATCATGACTTCGTATCTCAGTGAAAATTTAGCCTAAAGCTCAACATGCTTAGAGCTAATGATAACTTATGGAAAACTAAAAATTACAACCCCATTATCTTCCTGCAGAGTTATTACTTTCTAATGAGTTTTATTAGCTTCTGCAGGACACTGGCAAAGTAGCTCATCAGCCAGGGCACTAGATATTTGCTAGATTAATTAAAGTAATAAAACTGGGTCAAAAATCAGATTGCTAAAGACAAATACTTTACTGTCACCAATTTGCTATCTGGTACCATACAAATGGTTTACTCTCAATAAGTCCAGTGAGACAAACAAAATATTTTTCTGTCTAGTTAAGGTACTTGTAGAAAAGAACCTAGTAATTACACTTGTTAAATACAATATCCTAATACAAATTCTTTGTGTACATACTTATTTCACTTGAGTCCTTCAAGAGATTCAGTGCCTGATTAGTGCAAATTCAATCTGTTACTCTGTTCTCCCCCCACTCTCAAAGTGTTTCCCAATCTAACCTCTATTTTCATTACTCTTGTTATTTACGCTACAAAGAGTAATTTATTCCTGCTAGGCTAGTCCTAGGTATTACCCAATAATGCACTTTCCAGTATAAGGCTTTGCTACGGCCCCTTCTGAATTTATCTATCTTAAAAACAAAAACAAAAAAACCAAGCTGATGATCAAGAGCTTTTTCTACCTTCCCATATTTAAAGACAAAGTTAAGAGCTGGTAAGTCATTCAAGGATTTCTAGAAAGAGTACCGTAGAGCTTTAATACTTAGCAAGCCCACAAAATTAATAGTAATAACAACACTTATAGCTATGTGCTAGTCCTTTTTAAGTGCTTAATATATATTAACTCATTTAATCCTCACAACAGCTTTATGGAATAAACACTATTATCATCTACACTTCACAGAGGGAGAAATTGCAGCACAAAGAGGTTAAAGTAACTGGCCTAAGATCACACAACTAGTAAATAGTGAGGTTAGGCTATCAGGAAAAGTCTTCTTTAAAAAGTGACTTCATAAATACGCTTACTTTGTGCATCAGAATCAGTATGGTCTGATTTACAGTTAATGAGGGAAGGACACCTATGTACTGTCTTCAGATTTCAGCATGCCTAATTCATATGGGTGTCCTTTCTGCTATTGCAAATATTTAGGGAATTAATTGCCATTTGTTTGTGTTTTAAATTTAAAAGACAAACGTCTAAAACCCCCTCTAGCCTCTCCTGTTAAAGGAACTGGCTTCAGTGTATAGAAGAAATGCAAGTGAATTTATGTGTTCTACCTCTGTTTCAGAATAAGGCATAATTCCAAACTTCTTTAGTCACCAAGGGAGGCCTAAAGTGTAGTTTAACGAGTTCTGAGTACTGATTTGCTCTTTCACTTTTATAATTGGGGCATCCTGGGGAAAAACGGCTAAAAATGCCAGATAGTTTCAGATTTGAACCTAAATCTTAAAATATGTCAGACTGGGAAAGTAATTTATTAAATTTTATATATATCTCAGAGACAGCCTAGTAAAATAGGGGTTTTTCTCCCCTTTGTAAAAGCGGTTAGAGTTTCTTTTGTCAAAAAACATCTGGAAACTGCTTCACCTAGCTCTCCTGGAACTCTTTCCGCAGCTACTTGAGGAGGTGGTAGATCTTTAACTATCTATGATCTTAGAAAGCAAGGCTAATCCTATTCCCCAACTAGACATATGTAATGGAATGAAAAAGTACTCACTAACAAAGTTGACAGCATTAGTCAATTTATGTCGAGAAAAAAATATTAGCAGGGAACTGACTCTTCAAATTCAAGCTTGCATTAAAATCTTCGAACTATATCTCTTTAATGCCACTTCTACACCAGTAAGCACCACATGTAAAAAAACCAATGGAATGCAAAACTGGAAGTTCAGTCCTCTCTTCTTCCTTCTCCTCCACTTGGCCCTAGCCCAGCAGAAAAACCTGTTAGATAGTGCCTTAGTTTCAGCACTAGGAAATACAATATTTTGGAAGCAATACAAATAAGGAAATCAAGAGAAAAGAGGCATGATTAGTTGTTGCTTTTTTCCCATCCAGGTTCATGCATACCTGCATTCTTCATCACTTTTGATGAGGGGATCAGAGCCTACTGTGCCCACCAGGAACTTGGGACTAAGCAAAGGCAAACGAACATGCTGCAGCACCTATGAGAAATAAACACCATTGAAGGCATGAGCTCCCATCTGCAAGATGTTTAAGAGAATACATGACCCATGCTCCCCTACTGTGCTTCCCATTGTTTTGGGATCTACTTGAATACCATAAATAAGGAAGAAGGAGGGAAAGCATAAACACTAAAACTAAATTAAATTAATTCTAACCATCAATGCAGTAATGCAGAAAATCAGAAAATAAAAAGCATACTAATTTCATTTTAGAATGCTACTTTAAGCTTTCAGTAATATAAGTGCTTCTATAACTAGTCTCAAATTAATTAACAATCCAGAAGAATATCCTGTCAAATTGCTAAAAACAATGGTCATAATAACCAGAATGGGTCTTAAACATTTCACTCATTGACCACATATGCCCCAGTTCATCTCTTTACTCATCAAAGTGTGGTAGAATTTCCAAGTTATAGGGAAGGGAAACATGTGGTAGGATTTCCAAACCACAGGGAAAGAAGTATCCTTGCTTTCTTTTGTTCATTTTATACAGTTTAAGTCTTGAATTGTGCTATAGCTCAAATGTAGAATTGATCCAAAATAGAGGAGAAGCAAAGGAACAAAAAGTCCACAATAATAAGCAGTCAAAATGCTTCTAAACCCTTATTTCCTTGATTATTTTGAAAGATGAACTTTCTTACACTCTCTAAAAGAGAGCGATAATTGTTTCATTTTTGCAAGACAAACGTGTATTATTTAATCTAGCACAAAGCAATTTCTTAGAGAAGCGTTTCCATCATTACCTGGGGTAACTGAGGACGTCTTTCTTGAATACTGTATTTGACCCAGGCCATCACTGCATTGAACACTTGCTCCTCACTGCGAACGTTGAGCTCATCGCTAGATATTATATCAATGAGTTGATTGGCTGGAAGTAACATGAACTCTTCACTCTCCATTACCTATTCAAAGTTAGGTAAGAAGAAGAAAAGAAAAACACTTGTGATTACATTTATTGTCTCCATGTCTTTCTTCAGGGTTATGGAGCAAAACTCTATTTCACAGTAGAACTGAAGTTTAAAATAGAAGAACAGAAAAGTTTAAAAAGAGAACAAAGGAAAGCCCAGAGGACACAAAATTTAGCAAACAGATTCATTTGTGATTCAAGCAATTTAAGAAAAATGACTATTCTTAAAAATAAAGGATTGAAATAAAAGTTTATATCCAAAATAAGCCAAATTCACTTCAAATTATAACTCCAGAAATATGAGAGGCATATAAAAAGTCAGGAAAAGCTTTCAGAGGAAGATTAGTTGTTGAAAGGGCAGTGTCTAGGGCAGAAACACCAAGGGGTCAGTTTAAAAAAAGAATGAGGGTGTCAGCAATTCTGCAAGCAAGAATGAATATAATGAGGAGATAATTAGACCAACGAAAACCTCTGAGGACCAAACCACTCTGATGTATATGCCAGTGAGAAACTACAAACACACCAATAATTTATCTTTACCCAAGGCTAGGGAACTATCTGTCAAAAGGGAGATGAAACGGCCATACGGATCTTACCTTGCTGTGCAGGCCAGCCACAAATTCCAAGACCTTGTAAGCCTACACATCAGCATGTAGTGTAAAAAGGACAGGGAGCACTGTTGCCCTTCACTGGGTTTGCTCTACTACTCAGGAGATTGTGCTACATGGGATCTCTTTCAGCACAGGCAGGATATGGCTAAGAACTCATATTCCTAGCGTCTATCTCTAATGCAGATGATGGGTTCTCTTGGGACAGAATCATTCTCACATTCATCAAAAAAGAATATTTAACAGGATATGAGATGGACCATAAAAACAATTTAAATATTTGATTAAGACTGTTTTCCTCAAGTACGTTAGGAAAAACTGCAAATCTCAAAAGAAAACAGTTAAAGGCCATTAAGGCCAGTTATACTTACAGTAGAAATTACTAATGAGCACTTCAATTTTTATGGCACGAGTCTTCACATCATCTGAGAGACTTTCTGAGGTTCAGGAAATTAAACAGTGACCTTTATATTTTAGCTGAGGTTGCTTAGTCAGGTAACATGGTAATCAGAATGGTTGCATTTTACTTTGTGTGGTAGGGTTGCCAGATTTAGCAAATAAACATACAAGACATACTAAAAATTATTTGTTGTTTACCTGTAATTTAAATTTAATTGGGTGCCCTGTATTTTACCTGTCAACCCTATGTTGGGTGACTATAAAGTCCAGAGCCAAATTCGGGGCCTACCTCAATTAAGTGTGATGGTCTTCACAGCATGCAAAATTGTAGCTATGGCTGCATCTTTCCTATACCTTATTTTCTGTTCTCTCTGAATTCTTCATGTAAGGACAAGTATGTTATCATTTATCTTTGTGAAGTGTCTTAACATTCTTTTTAGATCTTGTCAGAGTATAAATTTTTTCCCAACATAGTGATTATAAGCCAAATGTTATATAAATATCAATGATCACCAAGTTTAAAGTTGATGAATAAACCACAAAGACATGAAAAACTCACTTAACGGAAACATGACATGGCAGGAAGACATGAAAATTTGTGTGAGAAAACATTTGTATGGCACTATGAGCAAAGAGGAAAAATAGTAAGTCTGGCTAAAACGGCACTTCCCCTTTATCCAACACCAACAAAAAGATATTAATGACATACCATTAGGGCAAATCTAGCACTGAAGTCTATCCTTGAACCAAACTACCAGTTTAAGAAAATAATGCTTCAAAATATCTGCTCCTAAATAAGAGTTTAGAGGAGATCTGAACTTTAAGCCATACGCTATTATGGTAATCGACTTACTTTTAGTTTCTTCAGATGATTGCAGATGCTATTTGAAGAATGAATAAAGTTGAAAACAAACAAGAATGAATAAGCAAAGTCATCTGGAGTTAACAAAAGTATATGGTAAACTTAGTGCTGTTGAGTTTAAAGAAAATTTTCAAATTTATGTTTAAGGGCAAGAGTAAAACTGTATGAAGTAAATTAGGTCTAATAAAATAGTAGGAAATTAAACATACATTTGATTAAGTTAAAAATAATCTAAATTAGTAGCAAGTGATCCTCCTGCCCCAGCCTCCCCAGTAGCTGGCACTAAAGGTGCACACCATCACGCCCAGCTAATTTTTCTGTATTTTATAAAGAGTTGCTTAGGCTGGTCTACAAATCCTGGCCTCAAGGAATCCTCCTGCCTTTGCCTCCCAAAGTGCTATGATTACAGGCGAGCCACTGAGCTGGCCTACATTTTACTAAAAGCAATAGACAAAAGAAAACAATTAGAGGCATTAACAATTGGAAAGGAAGAAATAAAACTACTGATATGGAGATGACATGGGATGTCAAGAAAACTCTGAAGAATCAATGGTAAAAGTAACTCAAAGAATAAACAAATTCAGTGAGGCAGCTTTTGTATACATTGATAATACATTAGAAAACATAATGTAGGAAAGAACCTATTTTCGCTAGCAACGAAAAATATACTTAGAAATAAACTTAAAAAGAAGAATATAAACTCTAGATGAACAAAACTACAAAACATTCCTGACAGATAAAAAAGTAGAACTGAAGAAATGAAATCTTGTTCATGGATGGGATAACTCAATATCATAAAAATGACTGTTCTTCTTAAGTTAACTTAATGAATATATCAACAAGTTTTTTTCGTGGGACTGGATAAGAAATTTCCTACTACTGAAATTTATCTGGAAAAATAAACATGCAAGACAATTAGGAAAACATTGAAAAAAAAGAGTTACATGGGGGAGTGAGGGGTTATTAGCCCTATCGCATAATAAAATACATTACAAAGCCTCAGTAATTAAACTATTACAGAGAGCAGTGTTGTACTGGTACATAGCCCAGAACAGAAGGTCCAAAAGCAACTACATATAGAAATTCAGTACATAATAAAGATGCTATCTCAAATCACTGAGGCAAACAAAAACTTAAGTAAATGGTGGGACCAGATGGCCATTTGGAAAAAGACAAAATCAGTTCATTTCACACCATACACAAAGATGAACTCAGAGAGACTATGCATATGCTAGAAAAAATATGTGTAAATTTCTCTGTAATCTGGGTTTAGGGAGGCCTTTCAAACTCTACCTCAAAATCTAGATGCAATAAAAGATTGATATATTTGACAATGTTAAAAAAAGCTAAAAATTTTTGCATGGCCAAAAATACAATAAGCAAAGTTGAAAGATAAATGCAAACTAAAATATTTGTAACATGTATCACAGATGAAAGGTTTATCATTGTTGTTGGTACATAGAGAACTTTAAAAAATTGAGGTGATAAAAAGCAAAAATCTAATATGAAAATGGGCAAAAGATATTAAAACACAATTCAAAAGAATTATAAAAATGGCCCATATACATATGAAAGATGTTCAACTTATTTTAAGAGAAATGAAAATTAAAACTACATTGAAATTCCATTCTTATCTATTTAATTAGCAAAAAATCAAAAGGTTGAGAGAAAATTCTGTTGGTAAAGTTGTGGGGAAACAGTCATCCTCATATATTACTGGTTGGAATGGTTCATTCCCTAAGGAGGGAAATTTGGTGATACTTAACAAAATTACATATGCAGTTAAACTTTGGCCCTGCAATCCAATTTCTAGGAATTTATTCTGAAGATAAAACCTCCAACAATACTGAAATATTTATACATAAGGCTATTCATTGCAGTATTATTTGTAATGGCAGATTTTTTTTTTTTTTTGAGACAGTTTTGCTCTGTTGTTCCAGTTAGAGTGCAGTGGTGTCATCACAGTTCACTGCAACCTCAACCTCTTGGGCTCCAGCAATTCCTGCCTCAGCCTCCCAAGTAGCTGGAACTATAGGTGCACACCACCATGACCGGCTAATTTTTGTTATTTTTTGGTAGAGACGGGATCTCGCTCTTGCAGGCTGGTCTTGAACTCCTGAGCTCAAGCAATCCTCCCGCCTAGGCCTCCAGAGTGCTAGGATCACAGGCATGAGCCACTGTGCTGGCCTGTAATGGCAAAATATTTAAAACTACCTAAATGCTCAAACATTGGAGACTAACTGAATAAACAGTGGTACACTCACACAAGGAGTACAATGCAGCTATGAAGAAAGAACAAGGGAGATCTCTATGAACTGATATGGAATGAATTCCAGAATACATTAAGTAAAAGGCAAAGTGTAGAAAAGAAGTAGAAAGAAGAAAACATACATGTATCTGTTTAATTTTGTAAAAGGAAACACAGGAAGGATAAACCAGAACCTACCAATCATCAAAATAATAAATAGCAACAAAGGACTATAATCCACTGAATAGAGTAAGAGTCCATGAGTAATGTTAATGTTAATCAATGTTAATCAATCAACCAACCAACCAATAAGGCACAAGGAAAGTTCTTTCTTACAGCAGAATTAGATAGAAAAATGGAGTTTAAAAAAAAATCACAACTTTGCAATCATCATAGTAAGTGCTCAGGAAGAAAGAAATATGAAAGGAATGAAAGAATATGAAAGGAGCGTAGGGCCAGGCGGTGGCTCACAGTTGTAATCCTAACACTCTGGGAGGCTGAGGTGGGAGGATCACTCCAGGCCAGGAGTTTGAGACCAGCCTGAGCAAGAGCGGGAACTCCTCTTTACAAAAAATAGAAAAATTGGCTGAGTGTGGTGGCATGTGCCGTAGTCCCAGCTACTCGGGAGGCAGAAGCAGAAGGATGGCTTGAACCCAGGAGTTTGAGGTTGCAGTGAGCCATGATGCCATTGCACTCCAACCAGGGTGACAGAGTAAGACTCTGTCTCCAAAAAAAAAAAAAAAAAAAAAGAGTATAGGAGTGTTCAGGAATAAAGGAATATGATATATGTAACATACTTTCCAACTGCTCAGAAAAAAATATTTATAGAGCAAGGAAAGAATGATAAGGTAAATGAGGCAAAATGTTAACAATTGGTAAATCTGGGTAAAGGGTATATGAAAGTTTTGTCATATTCCTACAATTTCTTGTAAATTTGAATTTTTTTCAAATAAATTTTAAAATTTATTTTTCCAATCTGATAGGTATCTTGTTTTGATGCATGTTTCTGTAATAATACATGAGGTTTAGCATCTTTTCATATGTTTATTTTTCATTTGACTATCTTTGTTTTACACATGGTTTATTCATATCCTTTGTCTATTTTTTTATTGTGTTTTTATGTTTTTTTCCTGATTGAATTTGTGTGAGTTTTATGGGAATCAGCATTTTTTTCTATCAGGTATGCTCCAAATAAATTTTCTGAGTTTGTCATTGATTTTTCAGTTCATGGTGCTTTTTGTTGCTGTTATAAAGAAAAAAAAATTTATGCAATCAAATTTATTAATCTCTTTCTTTATGACTTCTGGGCTGTATCCTGCTTAGATCCTTCCCTAGTACCAAAATGTTTATGTTTTAATATTTCTTAAGGCCAATGGACCTAATACTAACCACCAGAAACTTCCTGCTTATTTCAGTATATATACATATTCCCCTCTTCTTAAAACAATCCCTTCCTTTGGATTTCATGAACCCATGCTTCTAGTTTTCTTCTTCTCTCTTCTCTAGTTATTCCCAGTTACCTTTGTCAGTTGCTTTTTTACTAATTATCCCTCAATATTGGAAAAATTTTAGGGCTCTTCTCTTCTCTCTCCTACACAGGTGATCTCATCAGTACTGATTTGTTGACCTCGTTTATGGTGCCTTTTGTTATAAAAAGTTATAAAATTTTATGCAATTAAATTTATCAATCTTTCCTTTTATGACATCTGGGTTATATTTTGCTTAAAAAGGGTTAGGCCATGGCCTAATTACTATGTTGATGACTCCTAAATTTTAATCTCAGCCTAAACTCTTCTCTAAGGAACAGACTTATATAAATAGTCCCCTGTTCAATATCTCTACTTAGATATCTCACAGGTGGCTCAAAAACTAAACAAAACAGATTTGTTTTTGATTTGTTTTTGATTTTATCTCCTCAAACTGTTCCACTCTTCAGTATCTGTAGTACAAATTCCCAGAAATGGGATTGCAGAGTCAAAAAAGTGTGTGATTTTGATGGATACTGCCAAATTTCCTTTCAAAAAGGTTATACCAAGTTACACTCACTTTAGTAACATACTTATTTATCAATGGCCTTAACGACAGGGTGTACAATCAAATTTCTGGATATTTGTAATCTGATAGATAAAATGGTACTTTGGTGTAATTGTGTGTTTTAGTTATTGTGAATAAACTTTAGCAGATTTTTATATGTTTAAGGGCAATCTAAATTTCTTTTCTGTTTACTGCTCATTTTTCTGTTAGGTCATTGGTCTAGGTTACGTAAAGAGATTAACTTTTTGTCTGTGATGAGTTCCAAATATTTTCCCCCGGTTTGTCTTTGACTTTTATCTTCTTATTGTTGTTTTGCCATGCAGAAAATTTTGATTTTTATGTAGTCAAATCTATCAATTTTATCTTCTGTCTCTTCTGGATTAGTCAGTTAGAGAGACTTTTTTTACTTCAAGATTATAAAGGAATTGTTCCATGTTATTCTAATATTTTCATGGTTTCATTTTGTATGTTTAAATCTTTGAGCCATTGGAGGTTTTCCTGGTGGACAGAGGGTGATATTAAAGCATGGAATAGACCAAGTTTTTCCTTTGTTAAAATGCTTTAATGGTTTTCTATCACTTTTAAGATTAAATCCCAAATTCTTAACATGGTCTATCAACTTTAATTTGTCCCTCTTCTTTCCATTAAATCATCATGTAAGTAATATTCTCTACCACCTTGTTCTCTGGGTCTCACTGTTTTTTTTTTCAGTTCTTCAAACTATTTGTGCTTTCTAATGTCTCAGGATTTTGCATGAGCTGTTCCAAAACCAAAGTTAAATTTCTCTGTAGTACACTCTTAAATCAGCCAGGGATGCGTCTTTGTAGCACCCATTAACTGTAATTAATTATTTATATTATTATGCATTTAACGACTATCTTCACTGCTAGATTATAAACTCCATGAGTACAGAGAGTTTAGGTTTCTTGTTCACTATTGTAGCCTATGTTCCCAAGCACAGTGGTTGAAACATAGTAGGTTTACCAATATTTGTTAAATGAATATATGAAAAATAGCAGGTTTAATGAAAACCCTTTTGATAACATCTAAATTCATCTTTTCTGCTTATTAGTTCACCAAATAACCTCTAATTTATAATTTATTCTAAAGAATCCACAAATGACTGATACCAGGTATCCTATCAGGCACAGATCCTCCTGTCAATTAATGAACTGTATTTTAGATTATAAATTAGCTTTTTATGAATATGGCTAGGAAGAATCAATCCCTAAACCTTAACTTTTGCAGATAGAACACAAAACTGGTCTGTAAAATAAAAACCAGGTTTAGGGTTTATAACAACTTACTTCTTTTGATGTTATGAGTTAGAATCTGCAGTAAATACTCGGCAAGTGTTATCAGATTGTGAACCCATATTGCTCTCCTGACAAATAGGTTATGAATGCATTCAAACCACCAGGTGCAACTCACCTCTTGGAAGTTATGTTGAGTGAACTTGTCTGCTATCCTCAGCAACTCGCGACATGAATGTGTGTCAGCAAAAGCCCGAATGCCCAGGCAGTTAGAAGGATCTAATTGTCTCTTTAAGAATTCACAGCAGGCTTCCTGTATTTCTGCCAGCTGGAGAAGACAAGCAGCTGGCAGAAGGGTCTGAACATTGCCCTCTTCCACAGTTATCTGGGAGGTATATGCAAAGTCAATCAGTAGTTCCATAGCCCTCTCATCTATGTCTCGGATCACAACTTCTGTCTGGCGGCTCTCTGCCAACTCTCCTGTAAACATAGCTCGGAAGTAGGGACTACAGGCCGACAGAATGACTCGATGGGCGTATATCTTCTTAGCGCCCACAACCAGCACCACATCACACAGCTCCCGGTGCTTTCTCAGGAGGTTAATGACTTCCAAGGTTTGTCGAGGGTGCTTGTCAGAGATATAGGGCATGCGGGCAGGTTGGGGAACCCCTTCTGGCAGTTTGTTGGGGTCTCCAAGGGTGCAGCGGCTTGTTACATCCATTCCAGACTCTCCTGGTCGAATGTTGGCACACCTAAAGAATTGAAGGGGAATGGAGAGAAGATGGCAATATTATTATAAGCTTACTTCTGCCCTAGAGTGTTCAGAAGTCAAGAGATAGGGAAACGTGCAATTACCAAAAGAGGGAACTAGGTCCTCATAAAACCCCATTTCTAAGAACTTTAGAACTCATAAACTTCCTTAAAGTCTCTTGACAAATGAGTGGTATTAATTTCCCAAAATAAAGGACAATTGTTTTTTCATCCCAGAAATAGTCAGACTATCTGGGACCACATCTCTTACAACATTAAGAAATATTTATACAAAACATTTGTAAATGATTTTCTCTGCACAAAACTGATCTATGAACTTTAATTCCTAAATGTGATTTAATCAAAAGCTTGGTATTTGTTATTTTTCTAAAACAGCTGGTGTTTCTCATTCTCACTGGGTGTTATTTTAAATTTATATAAGGTTCAGCACAAAATCTGTAAAATATGGCTCATGTTGCATGAAAAGATCAAAAGGAAAATAGGCAAGGGTCCAAAAAAGTAACTTTATATTTAATACTATATTTCTTTGATTCTAAGATGCGTGCTTTTCATAGTTTAATATTTAATGAAAATTGAAAATCATCTAAAGCTGATGTCAAAGACACTTGCCAACTACCAGATAGAGAGGCTATGATCAATTGTTACTGTCCCCACATGGAAATTTTAGCACATTTCTTGAAACAGATAATAGAATTTTCAAAGCCAGGAAAAGCCAGAAAAGGCCTACAGATTCTTATATCAAAAATGACAATTGCTCAGGATTTGAGAACTTCTGGTTAACTTCCAGAGATTTTACCCCAAATGATACACAATTCATTTAAAAAGTCTTTTCATTTAACCAAACAGGATATATGTCTTGTTATGTCTCAAAATTATACAATTACAATGGTTCTAAAGAAGTAAAAAAAGAAAAAATTTAAAAAACCCCACATAGGAACCCCTCCATCACAAATACACAGGTTATATTAAGTAATGTGTTGCTGTGATACCAGATACTTGCTGAGAGCCAAACAATTCAGAGGATTCTTTAGTCTCTGAATTACAGAAAAGTTTAGAATCAAATTTTGATTATGATACTGAAGAAAACTGAGTACAGGTATACCTATTTTATTGTGCTTTGATTTACTGTACTTCACAGATACTGCATTTTTTAATGAATTGAAGGTTTGTGGCAACCCTGCATTGAGCAAGTCTATGGGCATCGTTTTTCCAATACTGTGTGCTCACTTTGGGTCTCTTCATCACATTTTGGTGATTCTCACATTATGTCAGACTTTTTCTTTGTTATTATATTTTTCATGGTGATCAGTGATCTTAGATGTTACAATTGTAATTATTTTGGGATGCTACACACTATACCCATATAAGACAGTGAATTTAACGGATAAATGTGTGTGTTCTGACTGTTCCACCATCTGTTCCGCCCTGTCTTTCTCTTCCTTGGGCCTTCCTATTCCCTGAGACAACAACATTGAAATTAGGTCAATTAATAATCCCCCGCAATGGCCTCTAAGTATTTAAGTGAGAGGAAGAGTTGCACGTCTCTTTAAATCGAAAGCCAGAAATGATTAAGCTCAGTGAGGAAGGCATGTTGGAAGCCAAGATGGGCGAAAAGGTAGGCCTCTTCTGCCAAACAGCCAAGTTGTGAATACAAAGGAAAAGTTCTTCAAGGAAATTAATATGCTCCTCCAGGGAACACATGGATGATAAGAAAGAGAAACAGCCTTATGGCTGATGTGGGAAAAGTTTTAGTAGTCTGTAAAGATCAAACCAGCTATAAAATTCCCTTAAACCAAAGCCTAACCCAGAGCAAGGCGTTAACCCTGTTCAGTTCTATGAAGGCTGAGGAGGTGAGGAAGGTGCAGAAGAGCTGGAAGCTAGCAGAGGTTGGTTCATGAGGTTTAAAGAAAGAAGCCATCTCTATCACATAAAAGTATAACGTGAAACAGTACATGCTGATGTAGAAGCTGTAAGTTATCCAGAAGATAACTGATGAAGGTGGTCACTCTAAACAACAGATTTTCAATGTACATGAAATAGCCTTTTGGAAGAAGATGCCATATAGGACTTTCATAGCTAGAGAGAAATCAATGCCTGGCTTTAAAACTTCAAAGGACAGGTGACTCTTGTTAGGGGTTAATGCAGCTTGTAACTTTAAATTAAAGCTAATGTTCATTTACCATTTTGAAAATTCTAGGGCCCTTAAGAATTATGTTAAATAGTCTACAATCATACCACCATGAATGCACCCAATCTTGTCCAATCTTGAAAGCTAAGCAGCGTTGGGCCTGGTTAGTTCTTGGATATGGGAGACCACCTGGCAATACTGACTACTGTAGGCTTAAAAAAAAGTTATGCTAAATCTACTCCGCCTGTGCTCTATAAATGGAACAAAGCCAGGATGACAGCACATCTGTTTACAGCATGGTGTACTGAATATTTCAAGTCCACTGTTGCAATCTACTCCTCAGAAAATACGGTTACTTTCAAAATATTACTGCTCATTGACAATACACCTAGTCACCCAAGACCTCTGATGGAGCTATACAAGGAGGTGAATGTTGTTTCCATACCTGCTAATACAATATCCATTCTGCAGCCCATTGATCAAGGAGTCATTTTTTTTTTTTTTGGACAGAGTCTCACTGTGTTGCCTGGGCTAGAGTGCCGTGGCGTCATCCTAGCTCACAGCAACCTCAAACTCCTGGGCTCAAGCAATCCTTCTGCCTCAGCCTCCCAAGTAGCTGGGACTACAGGCATGTGCCACCATGCCTGGATAATTTTTTCTATATATTTTTAGTTGTCCAATTAATTTTTTTCTAATTTTAGTAGAGATGGGGTCTCGCTCTTGCTCAGGCTGGTTTCGAACTCCTGAGCTCAAACAATCCACCCGCCTCGGCCTCCCAGAGTGCTAGGATTACAGGTGTGAGCCACCGCGCCCAGCCCAAGGAGTCATTTTGACTTTCGAGTCTTATTATTTAAGAAATACATTTCTATACCTGTTATAGATAGTGATTCTTCTCATGGATCTGGGCAAAGTCAATTGAAAATCTTCTGGAAAGGATTCACTATTCTAGATGCCATTGAGAACATTCATGATTCATGGGAGAAGGTCAAAATATCAACATTACCAGGAGTTTGAAAGAAATTGATTCCAACCCTCATGGATGACTTTGAGGGGTTCAAGACTTCAGTGGAGGAAGTTGCTGCAGATGTGATGAAAACAGCAAGAGAACTAGAATTAGAAGTGGAACCTTAAGATGCAACTGAATTGCTGCAATCTCAAACAGATGGGGAGTGAAGCCTTACTGATGTGCAAAGAAAGTGGTTTCTTGAGAGGGAATCTACTCCTGATGAAGATGCTGTGAACACTGTTCAAGTGACAACAAAGGACCTACAATATTATATAAACTTAGTTGATAAAACAGCAATGCTTGAGAGGATTGACTCTAATTTTGAAAGAAGTTCTACTGTGGGTAAAATGCTATCAAACATGTATCATATGCTACAGAGAAATCTTTTGTGAAAGGAAGAGTTAACTGATGAGGTAAACTGCATTGTTGTTTTATTTTAAGAAATTGCCACGGCCACCCCAACTATCAGCAACCATCACTTTGATTAGTGAGCAGCCATCGACATTGAGGCAAGACCCTCCATCAGCAAAAAGATTAGGACTCAGGTGATCATTACCATTTTCTAGCAACAAAATATTTTAAAATTAAGGTATGTACTTTTTAAAAAAGACATAATGCTATTGTACACTTATTACACACTGTAGTGTAAACATAACTGTTGTATGCACTGGGAAACCAAAAAATTAATGTGATTCACTTTATTGCCATATCTGCTTTCCTGTAGTGGTCTGGAACTGAATCTGCAATATCTCCAAGTTGTGCCTATATTATTTATATGGCTAAATATATGCTATATTGTCAGCTAAGTAAGAAATTTTTTTTGTACTTTTAATGCAGTATTTATATTTCTAAATATAAATGCCATTAAGAACATTCATGATTCATGGGAGAAAGTCAAAATATCAACATTAACAGGAGTTTGAAAGAAGTTGATTCCAGCCCTCATGGATGACTTTGAGGGGTTCAAGATTTCAGTGGAGGAAGTCCAGTATTTCTATTTCTGAAAAGTTATTAAATCAACTCTGTGTCCTAAGTGAGGAAACACAGTAAATAACCATGAAATTAATTATAATAGTTTGTTCCTAACAAGGGAAAGAATCAAATTGAATATTTTACACATCAATCACAGAGAGAAATGAATGAGTACGAAGAGTTAAAATTCTTTTCCCTACATAAGCTGGACTGAGTCAAACCACAGATGTCTTACAATATTTTACTTTTACTTAAAAAGTTACATAAAAGTGAAGTTTTACTTATGTTTTCTTTTCTTTTTTTCCCTCCAAGTCTAATAGCTCTGATACTTGAGTACTGTGGTTATTTTGTTATAATTTTGATATTTATATAAAGTCTTTCGAAATGGCCTCTGGAATCAGCAGGACCTAGGTTGAAATCCTAGTACTGACAATTACTGGACAAGTTACTTATCCTCTTAATCCTCAGTTTCTTTGGCTCTAAAATGGGTATCTACTGCCTAAGGTAAACACTAAATGAGACAATGCGCATAAAAGCTTTCAGTTCAGTGCTTGCTATATAGTAACCATTTTAAATTGTAGCTAACAGTAATAAGACTATCCACATTCGGTTATGTTTATCTATATTAAAAATTAACCTAAGTTCATATGCTTTGATTAATATTTAGATGAATTTTGAATTAATGATAATTCAGCAAGTCTGGATTGAAGCTTATCTTTACTTAGAAATCCTTTCTTCAGAGTTTATGAAAATTGGGCTGGGCATGGTGGCTCACACCTGTAATCCCAGCACTCTGGGAGGCCGAGGCAGGAGGATTGTTTGAGGTTAGGAATTCAAGACCAGCCTGAGCAAGAGCAAGACCCCATCTCT
>CAUYSK010023909.1:0-38700 GCA_963575035.1 Avahi laniger | reverse complement strand
CCAAGCTAGAGTGCCGTGGTGTCATCCTAGCTCACAGCAACCTCAAACTCCTGGGCTCAAGCGATCCTCCTGCCTCAGCCTCCCGAGTAGCTGGGACTACAGGCATGCGCCACCATGCCCGGCTAATTTTTTCTATATATTTTCAGTTGTCCAATTAATTTCTTTCTATTTTTAGTAGAGACGGGGTCTCGCTCTTGCTCAGGCTGGTTTCAAACTCCTGAGCTCAAACAATCCGCCCGCCTCGGCCTCCCAGAGAGCTAGGATTACAGGCGTGAGCCACCACGCCCGGCCTGTGTCATGTACTTTTGGGCACTTTAATTTTGGGAGCTTCTATCTTTCAGCTCTGGAGATTCTTCTTGGATTGTTTCATTACTGATCCCATCCCCTCCGTTTTCTCTGTTCCTGCCTTTTAGAACTCTGTTATTTGGGTGCTACCTTCTTTCCTGTTAGAGGCTGTCCCCAGGTGTCTGCTGAGCCTGGCTTTCTGCTCGTAAATGAGGGTGGAGGACAACCAGCTGCATGGGAGCTCTGAGTGTGTGGGTGGGGCTTGCAGACTGGGAGAGACCCTGGGGGTGATTTTATCTGGGACTTTCATTGGGAAATTTCTGTTGCCCATGTCTTGGTCATTCCTCTTGGGCCAGACAGATTCCCCGGAGACAGCTCTTCCAATTTCCTGTTTGGCTGCCACCATTCTGGGAGCTGAGAGATGAAAGAAGACTATGGGTCTCAGCACTCAGTGTGCAAACATTCACCTGATCCCCACTTGTAACAGGGTGCACTCCTGCCCTCAATTCCACCGGGTGTCCCCAGTCCAGACACCTACTGTTCTGCCCCCTTGTCTTCTGCACAAGTAAGGGAGGTGCAGTCACCCAGGGTCCCAGAGAAGGGGAGATCCAGCAACCTAATTGTTTCCAAAGCAGTTTGCCTCCAATCCTCCTTATTTTTGTTATAGCTCCTTTCCTCCCCTGGCCCACTCGCCACTTACAGAGGTACCTAATTCCACAAATGCTGAGCCGTCTGAAGACAGCCTCTCAATTTTCTCCTCTTCCAGCCTTCTCAGGCTTGCTAAGTAAGCCACAACTTATTCATTTTCTTCCTGTCTAAAATTTAGCTTTTATCTCCTCTTCCATTCTTTCTATTCCTTTGGGCATGGATACCTCATAATAAATTTCTTTAGTTATAGTGGATTTTAATCCACTTTCTTTTTTTCCCCCTGAATTGTTGCCCAGACTGGAATGCAGTGGCACAATCATAGCTCACAGCAGCCCCAAACTCCTGGGCTCAAGGGATCCTCTCACCTTAGCCTCCCAAGTAGCTGGGACTACAGGCACACACCACCACACCCAGATAAATTTTTATTTTTTATAGAGATGCAAGACTCACAAAGTGCTGGGATTACAGGCATGAGCCACTATGCCCACCCGGCCTTAATTCACTTTCTTTACTTGTAAGTCCTCTGTCTCTCTATTGAGGTTTGGAGTTTTTTCCCCCCAGTTATAACATTTTTCATTTCTAGAAGTTCCATTGGTTCTTTTCCAAATCTACTTTGTTTAGAAGTCTCTTCTTCCTGGCTCACAGTTTCAAGTTTCTCTTTTATTTCTTTAAACATAGTTGTTGCCCTGGTACGGTGGCTCACGCCTGTAATCCTAGCACTCTGGGAGGCCGAGGCGGGTGGATCGTTTGAGCTCGGCAGTTCGAGACCAGCCTGAGCAAGAGCGAGACCCCGTCTCTACTAAAAATAGAAAGAAATTATCTGGACAGCTAAAAATATATATATATATAAATTAGCTGGGCATGGTGGCACATGCCTGTAGTCCCAGCTACCTGGGAGGCTGAGGCAGAAGGATCGCTTGAGCCCAGGAGTTTGAGGTTGCTGTGAGCTAGGCTGACGCCACGGCACTCACTCTAGCCAGGGCAACAGAGTGAGACTCTGCCTCAAAATAAATAAATAAATATAATAAATAAAAAATAAACATAGTTGTTTTAAAATTCTGAGCTGGATAGTGCTGATATCTGAAGTTTTCACAGATCTGGTGACGCTGTCTGTTGTTATTCTGGCTGCCATTCATGGTGTCGTGTTTCCTTGTGTGTTTTGTGATTTTAGACCATGATTTGCTCATCTTCTTGGACTTTTGACCTATGGGAATTCTTTGAAGTGAAAGTTGAAGTTTCATTCCTCCAGAAATAATTTGGTTTTTCTTCTTCTGGTCACCTGGGGGCACTAACAACCTGGAACTACTTAAAATTAAAATTAAAATTGAGATTTTTTTTTGATAATACAGTAGAATAAATTATTACCAGAAACCATATGTGGGCTGGTGTGTGGTTAAGAAATCTCAAAGGAGATTTCTTCCTTTCTTCCCATTTCTTTCATCATCAGAGGTTAAGGCAGGCAACTTTCTTTTCTGTATGTACCCTTCTAAATAATGGGTTTCAGGCTGGGCACTGTGGCTCATGCCTGTAATCCCAGCATTTTAGGAGGTCAAAATGGGAGGATTGCTTGAGGCCAGGAGTTTGAGACCAGCCTAGGCAACACAGCAAGACCCCATCTCTAAAAAAAAAAATAGAAAAATTAGCCAGGCATGTGACTAGTGGCATGTGCCTGTAGTCCCAGCTACTTGGGAGGCTGAGGCAGGAAGATTGCTTGAGCCCAGGAGTTCAAGAATTCAAAGCTGAAATGAGCTGTAGTGCAGCCGCTACACTCCAGCCTGGGTGACAGAGCAAGACCCTGTCTCATAAATAAATAAATAAATGGCAAGTTTCTCATTTTTCCGTTTACTGAGGGTGTTGCCCCTTGTGGACTGAGGTTTATGCAGCACTAGGGTTTTCTGTTACATCTCCAAACTTGGGCTGCTTTATCTCCTATCCCCAGTGCCTTAAGTTCAACAAAAATTTTCAGGGAGAAAGCCAGCTTTGGAACTCACTTACCTCCTAGGGTTCCTGCTTTTACACTCCACCTCCACCCTCACAGCCCTGGAGTACTTTCTTTCTTGCCAGCTTAGCAATGCATTAAAAAAGATGGATTTTTATATTTTTATCCAACAATTTAGTAGTTTCAATTGAAAGGATTATTCAGGATATCTAGACTACCATATCGCCAAAGAAGAAAGTTCTTAAACTTTCTAAAATCCCCTTCCCCCACCTTCCATTCCACTGCTCTCAGACATCAAAGGGCTCCTCACAATCTCTCCTCAAATCTCGCTGAATGAGGAGAGAAGCAGAGGCAGGAGAGGGCTGATGTGTAGAGAGACAGTGCAAAGGCCAATGGATAACAGGTTTCAATGAAGTCGAAGCACTGTGGTGTGGAAGTACTTGAGCAGGAACTCATGTCGGGGGTAGGGAGTTGTGGTCAGAGAGCAGAATGTTTGAATAAGTCTATAACACTTGATAACTAAGGAAGCCCAAAGTCAACTGTCTTGCTCAAAGCCACAGCTAGTGGATGGCAGAGCAGAGCCTGGAAGCCAAGTCTGCTGTTGCCAAATGCACATTCATCTATGAGATCAGGGAGAGTATTGAGGAACAAATACCTTGCCATAGTCAATGACAGGCAGATCGATGCTGGGAAATAGATCCTGCACAATGGCGTTGAACAGTGGCACATCGACTGAAGTTAGCTTGGCGATATTCATATCTCTCATCGAGAGCAGCAACACCTGGTGGGAAAAGACAGAGACTCAAGCTTAAGCCAGGGACTAGATACTTCCGCTTCAAAGGGCTTAGGGGAAGAAGCCAAGAACAATGGCTATGTCAGCCAGGCTTTAGCAATAAAACAGGTAGAACTCGGGCAACGAGGGGACAAGGCATGAGGGTTCCCACCCTTTTCCCACAATCTGGGGAAAGAGAGGGTCTGAGAAACTTTAGTGAAGGCACATAGGACCAGTGACAAAGGAGGCTCAGGGCCAGAGGCTGTGTCCTTGGTTTACCTCTTCATCAGTGAGATCCGGCTGTAGGCGGCGCTTCTTGCCAGAATAGCGCAGAAGGGAGGTGAGGGCACGTAAGCCAAAGTCATAGTGGTCCTGTCTGGAGAGCTGCTGCACAGCCAGTGAGTAAAGTGTGTACACCTTCTTGGCCAGAATCTGGGGAAACAAAACAGAGGCGAAAACAACCTGTCTCCCCACAAATCCCTGTGCTTCATCTAGGGACTGTTTCAGAGACAAGAAGCTAGGTCCCAGGACTTGAAGCAGCAAGGAGGTGCACTATGGACAATCCTAACAAGACTTTGTGAATCGTGCTGTCATCAGTTACTGACATCACAGAGAAGAGATCTGCCTCCTCTGAATTCTTCGGCCTCCACATCTTACTGACAATAGTCCAAGTTCCTTGTAGGATAAGCTGATTGCGAGGCCTTCAGGGGATTCCTCTGTCCAGGGAATAATTATGATAGGAAAATAAAATAATTGCAGAAAAGGGATTAGCAGAATACCTTGCAGTTGCCAAAGCCCTCCCCAAAGAGAATGATTTCTGCAATGAGGGTAGAATCAGGCACCACCATGGCAATCGGACGGAACATGGATTTAAGATTTTCAGGAAGCTCTGTGCGGCCAGCATAGCCTGGAAAACAATGCCATTTATTTAGAATCATTTATTTCTTCCTCTTGACTTGTTTTCCAAAACCCGCTTCCCAATCAATCCCATTTTCCCCAGCCCTAACTTTTTCCCCAACTCCAACTCCAAGATCCCCGCCTTTCTCATCTCAGCCCTGGCTCCTCCCCTCCCACTCTGGTCATCTTTCCTGTCTCTGGTCCTTCCCTTACTTCCTGCATGGCCCTGTTCCTAACCCAAATCACAGAGCGGTTGATTTCCCATCTCTCCAAGTTCTATGTATAGCTCACATCAGTCCTGATAGAAATCACAGCCGTTTTTCCAATTCTTTCCATACCTAAACCCTTTTCTATGCCTGTTCGCCCCTAGACCCTTCCCCCAGAGCTTTTCCTAGGGAACAGGAATGAGACCCTAGGCCTTGAACTTTAGGGAGGCTCTCCTATTCTGCAAACAGGAGGGCAGATAGACCAGAACTCTGGGACCCAGCCCAATGGGAGAAGATAGCTAAGTGCCTTAAAAGACTAGGGCTACATATACACACACAAGTAGCTATTAATCCCTGTAGGGAGAACAGTAAGATTGTTTCCCCTTCTCCCAGAAAGATGTACGTTTATTCTTCTCTCACCCTTTATTGTCTTTAGCCAGATTTCACTTGGCTAAATGCTTCGGCGCAGAAGGGGGAAGGGGAGGATGGTAGTGTTTGCCCTGAACATCTACTCCCCCCAGACTCCCATCTGCTCCCTGCCGCCTACCAGGATTCATGGTAATGAAGATCCCACAGGACCACACCAGATTTATTTCAAAGCCCTCGAAATAGAAACGGGTGAGGCTGGCAGCCAAGGCAGACAGGATGGACAGGATCTGCTGGGCCACCACCGACAGCACCTCGATGTTGATGCGGTTAAACTCGTCAAAGCAGCCCCAGGCTCCAGTCTGTGGAGTGGGAGGCAGAGTCACTGGGAGCGAGAGAGGTGCCCCAGGATACCAGAAAGCACCATTCGTCCTTAAAATGTCCTGATAGGCAAGGTGGCCTCCAAAATAGGGCGTCGGGGGAAGGGCACCAGAGGAGCATGGCGTAGCTCTGGCCAGAGCTTTCCAGCAGACAGGGGCAAGCTGGGTTGATGCTAGGAGAGTGTGGCTTGGAAAGAGACCAGGGCAGGGAACTTGTGGGCATCGAGCATCTACTGTGCTCTGGCTGCATACCTTATCTTACTTAATCCTCACATCAACTTCTGGTTTTGTAAATAAGCTTCGTGAGTTCAGGGAGGTGAAGGGACTTCCCCAGTTGTAAGAATTACTTGAGGCTATGTAGTGTTGTAAGCCACAAAGCACTGGACTAGATTTGGTTTTCAGTTGATTTTCTGGGACTAAAATATATCTACGGAGCCTCTGGCACAGGGCAGCACGATACCGACCTGGGCCAGGCCTGAGTACATTCGGCCCATGGACTTATAGTCCAGGCCCTCGGAACAGTTGACCACGATGACATATATGCCGAGGGCCTTGCCCAGGTCCTTGACTGTCTCCGTCTTTCCCGTGCCTGCTGGGCCTTTGGGGGAGCCCCCTCGGTGCAGGTGCAATGCCGTGGTCAGTGTCATGTAACATCTGAGAATTGAGAACAGGGCTGAGTCAGACTCCCAGAAGCCTTCTCTCGGCTTCTGCTGCCCGCACCCCACACCGCAGACCTGTCTGTCAGCGGGGTGATGACGAGCCGGCCAGAGTTACCCAAGTACTCGTAGCTGTACTGGAATTGCGTATTGGTCTGGCGGATCATGCAGTCGTCGAGATCCTGGGGGAAATGGGGCAGAATAGGAGAGAGGTGGAGTCAGAGCTGGGGAGTGACTGAGGGGTGGGCTCAGAGATGGTGGGGAGGCTGAAGTTAGAGAGGGGGTCTGTGTTAGAATTAGACAGAGAAAGCACTTTATGGCCAAGACAGAAAATGGCTTTCATATTGCACGTCCACCCCAGGCCGCTGCAGCAGCCACCTGGAGTCCTTCTGACTCCCGATCAGGTGGCACCACAGTGAACGCTGGCTGGAACAATTATTTGCCACTGCTGACTTAGGAGATGAGATAGTTAAGAACTGGATCAGGGAATTGTGATTGGACTAAGAGCTGGATCAGGACATTTTTTTTCCTTTTTTATTTATTTTTTCTTTTTTTGGTTTACCTGATTCTGTGTTCTCTGGTGCAATGATTAGTTTTAGGTGTCAATAGGTCAGGATATTATTGCATTTAGAGAACACAAATTTAATTAAAGCATTAGGATCCATTTTAGGGGAAGAGAGAGGAGAGGTGGCCCATCCGGCACCTTCTCCCAGTAGAACCGAAGTTGACTGAGCCAGTCAAAGGCGTTGACATCCATGAGGCCACTCTTATAAAGCTTCTCCAACACATCCCGGGCATGAATTTCTATGGTCACCAGAGCCACAATTTTAAGCCGCATGATCTTGGTCAAGTTCCCCCGGATGGCTTCTGAATATTTATTCAGGATTGACACCTGTCAGGGAGGCAGTAGGGAACAGAGCAAATGGAGCCTAATCTCACCTCATCCTAACCCAACCCCCTTCCACCCCCAATGCTGACCCCAGCCCCGGTCACTCCTGATACCCGTCAGCAGCAGGGAAAACGTAATTCTGCCCCACCTCAGTCTCCTCACTGGACTTCCCTCACAGGGCACCCTCGCTCTCGCTCTCCCCTGCTCGTCTCTAACTCTGACTCTAACTACCACTTCCTCCCTCCGAGTCTAACTCCGGGCCTATCCCACGCTTGCAGAGCCCCCACCTGCTTCTTCTTCATGACCTTGAGGATTTTCTTATCTCCCCGCTCCTTAGCTGTCAGCAGGCACCTGGTGACATCAGCCGTCCACTGGATCTGACTGGCAGTGATCACCATCTGCGGATGTGCAAAAGCTGTGTCCCAAAGCCCTGTCCTCAACCACCCACCCACAGAGCCTGACTCACAAGTCCCAGCTTCTCCCAGGACTACGCGCTACGTACTCCTCTCTCACGATGCCTAATCTGCTCCAAAGGATGGAGCAGACGCCTAAAGTCAGGAGCTAAAGGGCCAGCATGTGGCGTACCAGAGACTCACCCAGAGAGGGGGGCGAGAAACCCACATTTGTGGGCTCAAGATTCTCTTCCCATTGGCTGCTCACTTCTTTTTTTTTTTTTTGAGACATAGTCTCACTGGGTTGCCCGGGCTAGAGTGAGTGCCGTGGCGTCAGCCTGGCTCACAGCAACCTCAAACTCCTGGGCTCAAGCAATCCTCCTGCCTCAGCCTCCCGAGTAGCTGGGACTACAGGCATGCGCCACCATGCCCAGCTAATTTTTTCTATATATTTTTTAGTTGTCCAATTAATTTCTTTCAAATTTTAGTAGAGACGGGGTCTCGCTCTTGCTCAGGCTGGTTTCAAACTCCTGATCTCAAACAATCCGCCCACCTCGGCCTCCCAGAGAGCTAGGATTACAGGCATGAGCCACCGCGCCCGGCCGGCTGCTCACTTCTAACTCCGTCTTTCTTGTTCCCTCATCTCTGCTGAGTCCAGCTCACCTGGCCAGCCCACTCCTTCACCCATTTGTCCCTCTTGTTGAGGAACTTCTTGAGGGCCAGGCGACAATTCCGGAGAAGGTCCCGCAGGGTCACCCTCATGGTCCGTTCCACATCGCCAAGCCAGGACTGGGGGCAGGTGAGAGAACAGGGTGGCTTGGGGTCAGAGACAAGGTTCTCCAAAGGGAAAGTCCTTAGGAAACAGGACTCCAGCGCTTTGGACACAGAGAAAAGCAGGAACTGGGCAACAGCGGGCTTGGGTCCCTGAGAGAAATGGAGGCTAGGAGGAAGGTCGTCTGATTTTCAGAAGGAAACTTAGCTTCAAGCCAGAAATTATAGTTGTCAGGAATGGCGGGTAGAAGGGGAAAAGTGACTAACTTAGGCCCTTCACTGGGGGTTCTCTCCTCACAGAGCCAAGCGAACTTTCTAATAGGAAGAATAATCGGCTTGGTCCCGAGACTCTTGCACAACTCACCTCCACGGGCCCTTCTAAAAGCACTGAGTGGAGAAAATCAATATACTCGCCATCGCCCGAGAACATCCCCACAGCTTCCCATCTGCTGCTGGGTCCTCCAACCTGTAGAAAAGAGAAGTTGTTCACAGCTGGCCTGCCCACTCTTGGTCAGGGTCATTTCTGCTCCTCTCCCCTGCTCTCACTGTTACCAATTCTAAAAAGTTCTATCCCATGAGAATCTAGAATCATTAATTAACATCACCATCCTGTTGGGAGGGCATGGTCCCCTCCAAAGCCTTGACTACCTTGAGACCACCATATCTTTCCCGCCACCATCTCATCACGGCCACCTCTACTGACCTTCTGGATTCTCAGCAGTTTGATGTTGTCAAAGCATTTTTTGAGGTGTGGCTGCACAGCCTCTGGGTTGCGGGACTGGCCCAGAATCTCCAGCAGGTCATCGTTGGACAAGAAGTAGAAGCGGGGGAAAATATGGCGCTTGGTCTCTAAATACATATCCAGAGACTTCTGAATATCTTCCAGGACTGCATTCATTTGTATCAATTTGTCCAGGAGGCCTGGGGAAAACAGCAATGAATGACATTTGATGGCCTGTTTACTGTTGCCCTGGGTAGATCTGGAGTCCCCAACTCTATCTGCTTTGCCAGCTCTTGAGTGTTGGGTTACAGATTGCCAGAGGATTTTGGGAAGCAGAGAAGTATCCCCAATCCCTCTATCATGCTCATCCCATTCTCTTCACTAATCCATTATTAAGTATTCATTATACATGTTATGGTTTATACATTAATTGCACATCATATATGATTCCATTAATATAGTAATCCTTTCTTACACGAAGTTTGACTTTCCTCAGTTTCAGTTACCTGCAGTCAACGCCAGTCTGAAAATACTAAACGGGAAATTCCAGAAATAAACAATTCCCAAGTTTTAAACTGTGTGCCATTCCAAGCAGCATCATGAAATCCTGGCCCCCTACCACTACGACCTGCCCCGGACGTGAATCATCCCTCTGGTCCTGTGTCCCCACACTATGCGTGCTGCCTACCGGTCAGTCACTTAGTAGCATCTTGGTTATCAGATCGACTGTTATGGTATTGCAGTGCTTGTGTCCAAGTCACCCTTATTTTACTTCATAACAGCCCCAAAGCACAAGAGTAATGATACCGCAAATTCAGACATGCCATAGAGAAGTCATAAAGTGCTTCCTTCAAGTGAAAAGGTGAAAGTTCTTGACTGGGGTTGCTAAAATCTACAATAAGAATGAATCTTCTAGCTGCAAAATTGTGAAGAAGGAAAAAGAAATTCATACTTGTTTTGCTATCACACCTCAAACTACAAAAGTCATGGCCATGGTGGGTGATAAGTGCTCAGTTAAGATGAAAAAGGGCATTAAAGTTGTGGGTAGAAGACATGTGCAGAAATGTGTTCCCACTGATGGCAATTGGGTTCGGTACTGCCCAAGGGTTCAGGCAGCCACTGGGGGTCTTGGAACATATCCCCCAAGGATAAGGGAGGTGGGGACCACCACATCTCTCATCAGTCTTCAGAACAACAATCCTCTTCCACCTAAGAATTTGGGGCTTCATCTTCCTTCGTTTACATGGGGGGAAAAAAAAAGAATAAAAGAAGGAAAAAAAGAACTTGAGGCTCTACTGGTCATCCCAAGAGCTTCTGAAAATTAGAGATTATTCTTCATTTATACAATCTAATAAGTTAAGTCATTAGATTTAAATACATGTGGCATGCACACAGTGAAAAAGGCCTGCAATGACAGGGGTTGGCAGTCCCTTGTGTCACAGCAAAATAGCACTAGATATAGGGGCAGAAGACCTCCATTTAAATTTACTAGCATAAACTCACAACTAATGGACACAGTGGGCATTGTAGGCGGGAAAGGGCATGTCTCAAATCATGGATGGGATGAGGCAAAGTGATAATATGTAATCAAAATGTTTGTAGCCCCATAATATCCTGAAATAATAAATAAATAAATAAATAAATTTACTAGCATGGCCAGGCATGGCATGGGGGCTCATGCCTATAATCCTAGCACTTTAGGAGGCTGAGATGGGAGGATTGTTTGAGGCCAAGAGTTCAAGACCAGCCTAGGCAACAAGTGAGACCCTGTCTCTATAGAAATTTTAAAAAGTACCCAAGCATGGTGGCATGCACCTGTAGTCCCAGCTACTCCAGAGGCTGAGGCAGGAGGACCCCTTGAGTCCAGGAGTTGGAGATTGCAGTGAACTATGATCATGTCACTGCACTCTAGCCTGGGCAACAGAGCGAGATCCTGCCTCAAAAGAAAAAAAAATGTACTAGCATGTCGTTAACCCCATTGAGCTTTGACCTCTTCATCTGTAAAATGGCAATAAGATCCATCTCAAAGAACAATCTGAGATATTAAATAAAATGTACTCCCATTTATAAGTTCTCGACAATCTTAGTTTCCTTCCAGCCTACATCCCCATACCTTAGGTCTTGATTGGTTTTTCCCCTTGTCTTCCAAGTTTCTAGCTTTCTGAAGAAAGCATGGATGCTAGCGAGTGTGAACTCTGAGGTGTCCCTCATGCCTTGAGTCCACAGGCCACTGGAGCCTCTCAGTGAGAACCTTAGTGACCCTTGGAGATCACAGGGAGACTCAGCAGCCACGGACAAGATGGATTTGTTCTGTGCGTTGTTTTCGTGGCTTTTCTTATAAATTGTTCCAAAATACAATTTTGTCAATTATCTTAAATATTATGTTATCAGTTGTTGTCACTCAACTTTGCACATTGTATTCTTACCTTTTATCAGAATAATTAAAGTTTTGTGTGTGTGTGTGTGTATATACTCAAGGACCTTGGGAAAATGAAGAATTGTTAGAATAGCCCTAGGCAAAATAAAGAAGTCCTCCATATCCCTGACAGGACTCCTCTCCTCAGGATACCCGTTCTATTTTTAATTTTTATTTATTTATTTATTTATTTTTGAGACAGGGTCTCACTGTGTCACCTGGGCTAGACTGCCATGGCGTCATCATAGCTCACAGCAACCTCAAACTCCTGGGCTCAAATGATCCTCCTGCCTCAGCCTCCCGAGTAGCTAGGACTATAGGCATACACCATTATACCTGGCTAATGTTTCTAATTTTTGTAGAGACAGGGGTCTTGCTCTAGCTCCAGCTGATCTTGAACTCCTGGCCTTAAGCAATCCTCCCACCTCAGCCTCCCAAAGTGCTGGGATGATAGGTGTGAGCCACTGCGCCAGGCCTGGATATCATTCTAGGTGCCCTTTGCCAAGCCTTACTCCCTCGATCCTTTACTCTGATCTACTCCAATCAACCAGAATTCATTTTCTTTCCCATGCCCTACCCCATCCCCATGCCTACCAAAGTAGCTACAATAAAGACTAGTTAATCTGGTCAACTAAAGTCAATGTAATAATAATAACAGCCAATAGTAACCAAGGGCTTACTATGTGCCATTTGGTGTGGTAAGTGCTTTATTTGTGTTCTCTCGTTTACCTACATTACCTCAACGAATGTGCTCCTCGAATGAACCAGCTAGAGAAGAAGAGCGATTCCTCAGTCAGGGTCTGCTGAGACGCAGCGCTATTCATTGAGCACTAACTTTATGCCAGACACTGTATTGTAAGTGCCACACACTCCTTTGTAATCCTGACAGAAACCTGTGAAACAGCTTTCATTAATGCCCCCGCTGCAAATGAGGAAACCGTGGTATGGAGGAAGTTGCTGCTCAAGAGCATGTAGTTGGTAAGGAGTGAGTTGGATTTTAAACTCAAGTCTGCCTGATTCCATATCCCATGCTCCTAACCACTGTTATACTTCACTCAGATATTTGTTGAATTTAATTCACTGAATTATTATTTAATGCTCAGAAGAGGTGATAGAGATGGGAAATGAGAGGACGGCCAGGGACATCAGTCTTTCGATAAATGAAGCACGTGGCCATGACTTCACATAGAATAGTGCCCATCGAGGATGTGTCAGGACAGGAGGTCACGGAGCACTGACCTGGGTAGTGTGTGCTCTGGAGAGCATTGTTGTTCTTGCTCATCCGATCCATGATGGATTTCCAGTTGCTGTTGATCTGGTCAAATGAGGCTGATTCATTGGGCAGCTGCTTGCGGATGTCCTCTCCTAGGAAGATATTCTGAGGGGCCAAGAATCGGGGTGAGAGGCTGTTTGCCACACACTCTCCACCCTCTGCTCCCTGCTCCCAGGCCAGGAATGACAGCTGAGTAGAAGGTACAGAGCATTAGAAGCCAAAGGGCAAGAAGTCCAAGTTCTACAAGGAAAGTTGGCATTGGGAGACCAGGTACCTGGATCTAAGAAGAAAAATGGAATGAAAATCTGGGAGGAAGAACAAAGGCTTGTCAAGGAGGGAATCTAAGGTGAAAGGTGATAAATAAGAACCAGACGGCTGGGTCCCGGAGGAAAGTGACTTTAAAGGTGGGAAAATGAGGTTGATAGTAGGGCAAATATCTAGGTCCTGAGCAAATAAAGGAGTAGAAGCAGGAAGTAGGAAGAGCTCAGGCACTGAATCCTGACCTCGAGATACAACCACTGACGCTGCACTGTGAGCACCATCTCAATGACCTCCAAAATGAGGGAGAGGCAGCGTTCCCAGTGATCCACATCCTTCTCAAAGGCCTTGACAAAACGAGATGCCTTCATGGTAGACAGAGCTACCTGGTTATCTTCCAGTGCCTGGAATACTTCTTCTGTACCTCTGAGACACAAAGGTCAACACCATAGTTCATTTCCATCTGCCAAATCTTGGCCCCCCTCAACCCAGGTCACACAGACCTCCTCTCTCCAAGAGCCCCGGGTACCTCTCTACCTGAGCCGGTGGTGGCCCTTATCCTTGTAGGGTACTATATCCAGCTGAGTCACCTCCCAGGTCTTAGCAATGTTTTGTAATGCCTGTGGGGAGAAATTGAGGGACAGAGCAATCAGGTGTCTAGTCCCCAAGAGGAACAGGAGCTCAGAGGTGCCATCAGATGATGACCAGCTGAAAGCCTGTTCTCCAGAAGGCTTAGGAAGTGGGGGAGGATGGGGCAGACTGTGTCCTACCACTTCTATAGCCAGCTCTTTGGTGGCCGAGGCAGAGATCTCCCCAATTTTCTCCACATGCTGATCCATTCCAAGTTCCACAATCTGCTCCAAGGTGAAGCTTTCAGATTCCTGATCAAATTCCCGTTGGATCTCATCCCTGACCTGGTCCCAGTGCCTGCAGCCAGGGACAGAAGGTGTTAGTACAGGAGTGTTAGCATCACTCCTCATGCTTTTTCCCACTGGGATGCTGTGGTTTTGTGTGTCTATTAATTCATGGTTCAACACATTTTACTAAACAGGCTCTGAGATGCAATCTTAGGCACCATGGGGAACACAAAGATTGAGGTGATACCTTCCAGGTTGATATTCTCTGGAGAGGGAGTTAAAGCAGGTATGCACACAAAACACACAACAAATTATTGCAAGTTTCCTATAGATCTGCGCTGAGTAATTGCTTTACGTGAAACATCTCATTTAACTTTCATGGCTACTTTATAAATCAGAAATCATTATTATTTCATTTATGGATGAATAAACTGAGACTTAGAAAGGTTGAATAATTTGAATAAAGTATTCAGGTTATACTTAACCACATAACACTTAACAGTTTGGACATTGCCAAAAACATTACACTGAAGGCAATGTGAAAGAAGTAAGATTATTTTCTCCTAAATGGATAGACAATGATTAAAATACCATTTATAAAAAGTTTATTCTATCCCCAATGGCTTTAAATGTCTCTTCTATCATATAATAAATTCCAGATGCATGAAAAGAGTTAAACTTGAAAAACACAAAGTTTTAGAGGAAAGAATGGAGAGAAAGTATTTGTAACTCTGGGGTAGGGAAGGTCTTCCTCAACAAGGCACAAAAGCAAAAATCATAAAGAAAGAAAGTTATGCTTTTGGCTATATCAAAACAAAACCTTTTTTTATGACAGAAAACATAAGGCTTGGCCACAATAGACAACTCCCTCCTAGACAGAGGGAGGCCCCGGGGAAGCGGGCAGAGAACAAGGAGTCAGCAAGGCTGGATAACCGAGGACAGTGCAAGAAGCTGGGGACAGGAAAGAAGGAGGACTTGGTGTGGTGCCTCCATGTCCTCCACCTTGGGTCTCTACATCTTTTGAAGAGCTTCCAACAGCGCTATGTTGGAACAGGGCATCCGCAGGTTCACAACCTCTGTGGTCCGTAAGAGCCACTGTGGGGGCGGGGGGTAGGAGGGGAGGGACCAGGGAAGAATTTGCCATTTTCAGTGGAAAACAAGTGGCAGTTACTAGTTATGATGGTTTTGCACTTTGGACCTGGATTTGCTGCACCTTTCTTTATGACAAGACACCAACTGCTTAAGAAATAAGATGTTTTAGTTCATCCCTTTAACAAACACAAAGATATTTTAGGAGGTGCAATCTCTAAAAAATGGCTCAAACTCTTGAACTCATACAGCATACTAGATATGTTTGTAAATAAATTTATAACATGAATGCTTAATGTCTCTTTCCTAAAGTAGGGAATGTGATAACTAAGTACTTGCTTACTTTATTATTTGGTTTATATTTCAGCATTCATCTCCTAATAAAGAACTATGTATGATTTAGCTTGTTTCATGATCTTAAATTCTTATATTTTTATTTAATTTTTGATTCCTATGCCAGGACTTTGTTGGTAATTTATGTTATGAATGAGAAATGCAAATTGGGAAAAAGAAAAAAAGAAGCAGAGGACAGTGGCAGGCACCCCACGTTCATCGAGCACTATTCACAATAGCTGAGATATGGAATCAACCCAAGTGTCCTCCAACCAATGAATAAATTAAGAAAATATGGTATATGTATACGATAGAATACTATTCGGCCTTTAAAAAGGAGGAATTCCTGTCATTTGGAACAACATGGACGAGCCTGGAGGATATCATGCTTCGTGAAATAAGCCAGGCACAGAAAGACAAATACCACATAATTCCACATGTGGAATCTAAAAAAGGCAAATTCACAGAAACAGAGAGTAGAGTGGAGGTTACCAGGGGCTGGGGTTATGGGTTGGGGAGATGTCGGTCAAAGGAAACAAAATTTCAGTTAGACAGGAAGAATAAATTCAAGAGATCATGTGCAACATGGTGACTATAGTTAATGTATTGTATACTTGAAAATCACTAAGAGAATAGATTTAAGTGTGTTCATTACAAAAAAATAAGTATGTGAGGTAATGTATATGTTAATTAGCTCAATGTATGTGTTCCATAATGGATATATACTTCAAAACATCAGAAAAAAAATTTAAAAAAACACAATGTGTATGCCATGAATACATACAATTTTCATTTGTTAATTACAAATAAATTTTTTAAAAGACACACGGGTGTAGACAGAGGGGAAGGGAGGGCTACGAACAGTGTGGAGGGGAGAGAGGAAAGAGCCGGGTGACGGCACAGGTCTGAGGGGGCAGAGTGGTCACCCCCAGAGTGGACAAGCAGCCTCACCTGTCCCGAAGGGCAGGATTTCGCAGGTCTGAGATGAGAGGCATGGTCCTCTTGAACTGCTCTATTTTCGAGCGAGTGGTTTCAATAATGTCCCAGTTTCGGTCCTGAGCAAAAGTGGGAGGCATCAGAAGACCCGACAACGGTCCCCCTTTCTCAGTCGGCTCATCCTCTGCCCCCCGCCCTGCTTCCTCCACACACCTTATACTCTTTGGCTAGTTTTGTGAGGCGCCGAAACAGCCCGTGGGCCATGGTCTCCATGGCCTCCGTCTGCAGGGTCAGGAACCGGCCCGTCTTCCACTGGTTCCAGTTCTCCTCCCAGTCCCGCGTGATCTCCCAGACTTGCTGGAGCGCATCGAGCTCCTACACAGCCGAGAGCAGAAGGATGTGTGACGTGAAGTGGCCCCTGCCCTCCTTCCCTGACAGACACTCAGGTCCTTTGCTTCTCTTTTTGCGGACCTTTTCCCTGCAGATAACGGAGCTGCCTCCTCAGCTCACGTTCTTTTTTCCGCTGTCTTGCCTTAAGGGCTCCCCAAGTAACAAGCACAAGATAAGACCCTCAACACCATGCATCCTTAGGGAAATGCAAATCAAAGCCTCAATGAGACCCCACTTGACACCCACTGGGACGGCTAGAACCAAAAAAAAGGTAAATAAGTATTGGCAAGGATGCGGATTAATGGGAATCCTCGAAAACACTGCTAGTGGGAATGTAAAATGGCGCAGCTGTGTGGAAAATGGCTTGGCAGCTCCTCGGAAAGTTAAACATAGAGTTTCCACATGACCCAGCAGTTCCTCTCCTAGGTTTACACCCACAGGAACAGGGAACAAGTACATGCTGTTCACAGCAGCACTACTCCCCGGAGCGAAAAGGTGGGAACAACCCCGTGTCCATCACCTGGTGAATGGATAAGCAAAATGCGACAAATTCACACAATGGAATAGTATTCACCCACAAAAAGACTGAAGCACCGATACATGCTACAACACGGATGAACCGTGAGACATCTTTTCTGCTAAGTGAAAGAAGTCAGAGTAAAAGGGCCTCGCGTTGACGGTTCCATTTGCATGAAATGTCGGAGTAGGCAAATCCACATACGTGGAAGACAGATTAGTAACTGACGGGGCCTGGGGGAGAGGGGACCGGAGTGACTGCCTGCTAATGGGCGCAGACTTTCTCTTTGGGGGTGATACAAAGGTTTTGGAACTAGATAGAAGTGATGATTGCGCAACATTGTGAATGTACTAAATGCTCCTGAACTGTTCACTTTAAAATGGTTGATTTTGTTATGTAAATTTTACCTCAATTGGAAAAAAAAAAAAAAAACTCCTCATGAGCTCATCTTCCTGGTCCCAGCTGCTTTTCCAGGCCCTGAGAACCCATCCTCCTGTCCCTGTCCCTTACCCCTGGTCACCACAGGGGCCTAGCTCACGGTCACCTTCTCCAGGTTCTGAAGGTCCTTGGAGGCCGGCTGCTCGATCTTGAAGATGCCCAGGTTGGAGCGGAGACTGTTTTCTTCTTCCCGCATGGCCATCAGGGCGGCCCGCACCTGTGCGATCTGATCCAGGGCGGACATGTAGCCCACGTTGCTGGTGAAGGGGCCTGTGGGGGGTTAGGACGAAGCTCAGCTTCCCTCTCATCCGTGGTCACTTGACAGCACGGTCAGGGCTCTCCTACCTCTTTGAGGGCAAAGTTCACTTCTCTCCTCAGGTGAGGAGGGAAGGGAAGGAGCGTGAGAGGGCACACATTGAAAGAATGATGCTCAATCTTCCTAAAAACTCCTAAACGCAGCTCGAGAATCAGGAACAGATGGACTGCAGGAAGTCAGTATAAGAAACCCAGAAATGTTGCGAGCTGGGCCACTGCTTCCCACCCCAAAACCAGCGCCGCCAGCTGCGCTCACCCTCTTCGCTCCCGACGGAGCCCTGGGGCCGAGGCGCTGCCCCTGCCCAGCCCGGCCTCCTCGGGCCTTGTTCTTACCTTCCCGGGACCTAGGCTCGGAGGACTGGGGCTCAAAACAAAGGCCAAAGAAGCAAGAGAGGTGGAGAAAGGAGTACCTTTGAGTTCAAAATCTTCTAGAAGAGTATGAGCTTTCTTCTTGAAATCATCGGCTGAGTGAATAAGGCCTGTCTTGAATTTCTCCTTGTGTTTCTTCAGCATCTGTTCACTGTCCAGCAGAGTTTGCTGGAAGATGACCCACTCACCATTGAGACTGTCCAGCATCTCCAGCACCTAGGGACATCAAGGAGGGGGGATGGCCCATGAGCAGAAGGTCTGTCCTCTCACCGGGGCTTTTAAGGACTCTTTTCTGATCTCCAAACCAGAGTCTGTGGGCTAGTTTTACACGTGTGATGAGGCCCAGAGAAGTCAAGGGGAAACCCTTAAGCCGACCAGAATTATCATTCGAGCCAACCTGGACTCCAGAGGCTTTTGCGTCTTGAGTCTTCTCCCTGCTCCCTTCTCTGCGCTCCCTGTGACAACACAGGGTCCCCCACCATCCGCTGCTGGTACAGACCCAACTCAGGTGGCCCAGACACCACAGGAACTCACACTGTCCTCCACCAGCACCTCGTACTTTTCAAGAATGGCGAATTGCTCGTGTATGGGAGGGATCTGGGCCTCCAGGTTGGACAAGTCATGCTGCAGGGTGTCCATGAGCTGCAAACTGACCCCCAGCTCCTCCAGCGTCTGGGGAGGGCGGCTGATTCTGAAGGCAGACAAAGGGCACGCTGCTGAGCAGAAGGCACGGGGCCTGCCCCCGCCCCACCCAGCGGCACCCCAGCCCGTACTTGTCCGCATTCTCCTTCAGGTAGTTGTGCAGCTCCAGGAGACGCCCCGCCGCCATCTCCCTGAGTAGAGTCGTGAACTTGTTCTGCCATTCGTTGCAGTGCTGCACCAGCGAGAACTTGAGGTGCGAACAGTCCAGCAGCACAAACTGGATGTTGAGGACAGTCTCCTCCTTCTGCACGTTATTAGCCACCTCCGTGTAGCTGTGAGGGCCCCAGATCCCTGCTAGGATGTTGTTTTCTTTGCAGACATGCCCCCTGCCCTAACACCAACTCAAGGTCTCATTTGCTTCTACGCAGACCTGGACAGCAGTTCTAGAGTGTTCTTCTACTCCCAGGTATTCCCCATTTCAGTCCACCCTGGGCATGCTGCTGTGACTGAAATTTTCCCAATCGCTGGCTACAAGACAGCAGTCAAACTTAGCCTGGCATTCAAGGCTTTAGACTTGCATAGGTCTGGGTTGAGTTCACCCTGTGTTGCTTCCTAGCCCTGTGACCTCAGGAAAGTTTTTTTCTAACTGCTCTGAGCCTCAGTTTCCTCATCTGTAACACAGTGATGATAATAGAACCTAACTCAAAAGGTGGTTGAGAGAATTCAGTGGGCTGCTGTATATAAATCCCTTTGTATACTTCCTTCCCTGTGCCTATGTTCTAGACTACTCACTGTATGGTGAACATGCTCACGTGTTCCCATCTTTATAACCTTTGCTTACGCTATTCCCTCCATGTGGAATGCCCTCCCCACTGCCTGCCTCTACCTGTTCAAATCCTGCTCATCCTGTAAAGCCCAGCCCTGAAGTCCCTTCCTCCATGAAGCCTTTCCTAAAGTCCTTGGCTAGAAATTCCCTCTCCTTCCACTGAACCACCCTGGCACCTCGTACACCCTAATCATCGCACTTATCACATTAAAGCTTGTGTAATAACAATAAGTACATTAGTACAGTACTTTAGAGTTTACAAAGTGCTTTCACCTGTACTTAATAATATTAATAACTTCACAATGTTCCAAGGCAGGTAGTATAGTATCAGTCTCACGGGAAACTGAGGCCCAGAGAGTACAGGAAAGCTTCCCAGGGCTGCATAGCTAGTAGGAGCTAGAGCTCAGATGCCAAGAATTCTCAAGACCCCGCAGCCACCACTCTCTCAGTGATACTTTTATCTTCCCTACTACACTATAGCCCTCAGGAGGAAAGAACTTGTTCCTTTCTCTTTTTTTTAATTCCTCATGGTCCATAAGACAATAGTGTTTGTGGAATGAATGAATGAATGAATGACCAAAGGACCATGAAAAGATGGGAGTTAAGATCAGAATTTAAGAAACTTCTTCCATCTGACTCTGATCTGCCTTATTAGAAGGAAGATGCTCACTTCCTTTGTCTTTCAGACCCCTGGCTTTTCTCCTTCCCCACCCGGACCCTGTTGTACTCCCTAAATACCTGATTTTCCCCTAAAACCTTGTCCAGCTCTTCCCTGAGCTCTACCCCTTGAGAAGCAAAGATACAGTGCCCTTGTCCTGTAGTTGGGGACACACATTTTCTGCACGTTCCTTGCCCCCAATCCCCTTCCCACATGTCTAGGCCCTGACTTCCTCCTCCAATTCCGTACCTCCTGCAGACAGACATTCACCCACACCTTCAGCACTCACCGGGCGATGTCGGCATCAAAGGAAGAGACAGGGGGGTTGAGGCGCTGGTAGCGACGAATGAAAGAGTCCTTGTTGATCTCCCAGATTTCCCGGTACATGTCCCAGGTCTTGAGGTAGTTCTGCAGCAGGCTCGCGTTGTTGGTCATTCCGCCGCTGATCTGGGTCTGGATCTTCTTAATGTCCTCATCTCGCTCTTCAAAGGGACCGAAATAAACACTTCTTGCTGCTTCCACCCCAACCCAAGCTCCAGCCTGGCACCTGGTCACAGACCTTCCACTCCAACACCAGCTCCCCAAAGAAACACAGCTCAGACATGAGCATTAGAAAGTAGAGAAGGAGGCAGGAAGTACAAGTATGACTCTTAGTGTCTCTTCCATAGGATCAGATGTCTCATCTGTTGGTATCTGGGCCTCTTGTAGTCCAGCCCCAGTCCCAAATTTGTCTTTCCTCATCTCCCACCTCAAATCCCAAATCTCATGAGCATCAGTCACTTAATCCCAACCCCTATCCCTGCCCCTGGTCCCTCCTCCAATCTGGCCTTTTCCTGGGTTTTCCACTGGCCCAGCATGTCTGGAAACAGTCCCAGTCTCTCCTCTTTGCTCTGCCCATTCCTCAGCCTCTGATCCTCCCATGCCTTATGCCCTCCCCTTCGCCCACTCACCCACGATCACATGGATGGGTTCACGAAGCATCTTGCGCTGGGTGAGAATTTCAGGGAGATGGCGGAAGACAGAGATGGTGGAAAAGAGGTGGTTGCCAATGTCATTGACCACACCTGCCAAAGTCTGCAGAGTAGGTGAGAACTCCACCTGTGGGGAATGCAGTGGAGAAGGGGAGAGAAGCCTCAGGACTGGTAAGGTCAAGGCCAAGCACCAAGTGTAGGAATTGAAGGAAATCGACAAATAAAGTGTGATAGTTTGGGGATGTTGGGGGCAAAGTGTCCCCACCTGTGCCACACCTCCCTGTGCATCATTCTGCAAAATGACAAGGACTCGGAAGAGTGGGTTTGGCGTGGTCTTTCCATCCCCATTGATAGCCTTGAATAGTTCCAGCAGCGACCACTTCACGTTCAGGCGCAGGGCATCTTCCATCATGCGGTCCAGCCGAATCATGTATAGCATCCACTGCTGCTGAATCTGGTGGGAAAAATGGGGAGAAAGAAACCCCTCAGGGAAGACAGGGCAGGTCCAGCCAGCATGGAGGGGAACAAGCTGGTTAAATGGAAAGACAGGACATTGAATCCTGAAGGAAGTGGTTTGAAAGACTGCAGGCTGGCTGAATGCAAGACTAGAGCAGGATGTTTGAGAAGCACATTCTGGTAAAAAGGGGGAAATGTGGGAGGGAGAGTAAGAGAATGGTCTGATGGGACTGGGGGACTGTGGTTTTTCCAATCACAAAGCCCTGGCCTCAGGATTCCTACCTCAGGGCCATCATTCTTGAAGACTTCATAGGAGTTGATCAGGATGGTCACCACATCCTGATGCAGGCTCATCAGTTTCTGCTGTACAGCTGCTCGATGCTCTTTTTGGTCCTCCTCAAACTCCAGGTCCCTGTACACACGCTTGCCACTAATGCGTACCAGCAGCATCTCTGACATTTCTTGGGCTCGCCAGCCGATGGTCAGAGTGGATGCCTTGAACTCATTCACGATCGTCTGCACCTGGAGCCAGACCCACCCACAGGAGTTTCAGCTTGGGAACAGACCCTCTGGACCTAATTCTACCTCCCAGCTGTCCTCCAGCTATAGTTGCTGACACAAAAAAAGTCCTTCCCCAAGCATACTCAATTTCTTTTACACTACTACCAGGTTTCTCTACCACTACCCAAGACTCAGGTACTAACCACCCAAGTCCCAGCCTTTCCAACAGCCTTGTAGACCTTTAGGGTCTTATGGCCATGGCCCACCTTGCTAGCATGTATGCGGCACTCTGTGATGAAGAAGGCACTGGCCCCTTTCAAGGCCCAGTGCAGTTTCTTGAGTCCAGGATGGATCTTTTTATCCAGGAATCGGATACGCTCTTTGAATAGGGCCTGCTCATCTGGGGACAGCACGGCAATAATCCTGTGTATAAGAGAGGACTGGTAGCTGGTGCGGAAAAGCTATGAAAGTCCCTCTTCCACACCAAGAAACTTGGTAGTGAAATCTGAAAGTTTCTAGACCACTAGTCTAGATTCTAGACTACTGCTTTCCATAAAAACGTTTTGGGATGATGGAAATATTCTACAATTTGTGCTGTCCAATATGGTAGCCATTAGTCCCATGTGGCTATGGAGCATTTGAAATGTAGCCTGCATCAATGAGTAACTGAATTTTTTATTTTAATTAATTGGAAATAGCCACATGCAGCTAGAGGCTACCACATTGGACACTACTCTAGATACTCAAAGAAGACTACACCCCCTTGGACTTCAACCAGGCTGAGAAAGTTATCTACTCCAGTCCGAATATTTGTGTCCCCTCCAAAAAATTTGTATGTTGAATCCTGACTTCTGAGGTGATGGTATTAGGAGGTAGGGCCTTTGGAGTATGATTAGGTCATGAGGGTGGAGCCCTCATGAAAGAGATCAGTGCCCTGATAAAAGAGGCCTGAGAAAGCTCCCTTGTCTCCTTCCACAATGTAAGGACACAGCAAGAAGATGGCCATTTATGAACCAGGAAATGGGCCCTCACCAGACACTGAATCTGCCAGCGCCTTATTCTTGGACTTCCAGATCTGTGAGAGATCTGTGAGCCCCCAGAACTGTGAGAAATAAATTTTTGTTGTTTATAAGCTACCTAGTCAATGGTATTTTTTTATAGCAGCCCAAACACACTAAGATAGTACCTGACCCAGAGCAAAGCCTCACTCCAGAGATGAACACCAAGGGAGTTCAGAGACTGAGTGGTGGGAGGGTGGGTGGTGGGCCACACAGCCTTCGTTCACTGGACCTGACACTATTCTGTGCCCAGAATCCTAACACCACTCAGTTCCATTCCTAGAGAAGGGATCCAGACCAACAATATATATGGCCAGTGCCCTATAGGGTGGGAGGGGACCTGCTAGCTTTTGCTCTCTACCCTACAGCTAGAAGACAAAGGATAGGCATAATCACAGGACCATAAGAGAGAGTGTGGGAGGCCATTTTTTTGAGATGGACAAAACGAAAAGAACAAAACCTATAGGAAACGAACAACATCACGGGAGAGATAAGACAAAGAGGAAAAATAAAGCAGCATCCAGAAGGGCTGCAGTGGGGCCGGGAGCCCCCTACCTGTTGTAGTCCCGAGCAACGAGCAGTAGGTTCTCACGAAGGATGCGCAGGTCCTCGGCTCGTTCGGCCACGTTCACCACATAGTGGGGCGTCTCAAATAGCAGCCGCTCCCAGTAGTCAATCTCCACAAAGAGAATCAGAAGGGACCTTTAAGGGAGAGAAAAGCAGAGCAGTGAGGGGACCACTGCAGGGGCGTGGGGCCAGGAAGCATGAAGACATTTAGAGACAAGAGAAGTAGACCTTCCAGGTAAAGAAAGCCAACTGGACACAGTGACTTTTGTTCCCTCCCCAGGCCATTAAGATAGAGGTAAAGGGGTTTTCTGTGTGTTTAAGGCAGAAGCCCACAAGTATGAGGAGACAACAACAAAAAATTTGGGGAAGTTGAAAAGCAGTTAGAGAAGGAACAGAACAGGAATCCTAAGCTGGCCGTGCAGACAGCTGAGAAGCCACCCAGTGTATGCTGTCGCCTCCCTAAAGGCCCAGGCGCTGGTGGCTGCAAGTGCCTCTGGAAGGGAGGGGCAGGCATGGAAAGTGTGAGAAGCAGCTCGGCTCTACTCTGCGTAGTTAAGCACCCTTTCCTCACCGCAGCGAAACACTGAAGACTTATTGTCTGGAGAACGCAGTGCAGAGGCAGAGGGTCTTTGGACTGGGGACCCTAGGCCCGGTAGAAGGAGAAAATATGTACTGAGAGTGGGGGCATTAAGTGACCACATAAGTACTAACTGAACGCCCCCAACCTTCTCTTCCACCCAGAAACCCACATTCTAGCAGCGGGACCTACACGCCCCACGATGAAGTTTGAAAGATTCTTTTCTGTGGCCTCTGAGCAGCCTGAGGAGAAAAGTCCTAAGGATGATGACCTCAGGTGTCCCCCAGAAACAGCACACCCAGACAAAATTCACAGGTGACAAGCCCCACCTACCCGCTCACCAGAGCTTCCATCGGCTTTCCAGTTCCCTTCCTTAAATACAGACAGACACCAAGGACCACAACACATTGGTCTCTACCTTTCCAGGTAGGAAAGGTGGAAGCCAAAACAAACGAACAAAAAAAGCAACTGGAAGGGAACAAGAGAACTGCTCATCCCAGAGAAGGAAAACAAACAAAACTATCACTAACATCCTCAAAGAAGTAAGAGAAACAGCAGAGCATCCATAAAACAAGACTATATAAATGAAGGCTAAAAGAGCTCTTGGGGCTGGGCACAGAGACTCACACCTGTAATCCAAGCACTCTGGGAGGCCAAGGCAAGAGGATCACTTGAGGCCAGGAGTTCCAGACCAGTCTCAGCACCTCGTCTCCACTAAAATTAGAAAAATTAGCCAGGCGTGGTGGCACACTCCTGTAGTCCCATCTACTCCAGAGGGTGAGGCAAGAGGATCGCTTGAGTCCAGGAGTTGGAGGTTGCTGTGAGCTATGATGATGCTACTGCACTCTAACTGGGGTGATAGAGCGAGACTTCTCCAAAAAATAAATGAATAAAGTTTTTTTAATTTTAAAAAATAAAAAAGAGTTCTTGGAAGTTAGAAATGATAGAAAAATTTAAGAAGCAAAAGAAGGATATAAGATGAAGCTGACAGAAATCTCTGTGAAGGTAGAGAAAAAGAGATGAAAGGAAGAGAAGACTTTGCATGAAAAAAATAGAAAATGCCCCATTAATAATTTTTTATATTTATTCCATGTCGGAATGATATTTTGGGAATGTTGAGTCAAATATTAAAATTAATTTCACTTGTTTCTTTTTCTTTTATTAAATGAGATGCCAAATTGATACCAAATGAGAGAGCAAGTTTTTTTTTTTTTTTTTGAGACAGAGTCTCACTCTGTTGCCCTGGCTAGAGTGCCGTGGCATCAGCCTAGCTCACAGCAACTTCAAACTCCTGGGCTCAAGCGATGCCTACTGCCTCAGCCTCCGAGTAGCTGGGACTACAGGCATGCGCCACCATGCTCAGCTAATTTTTTCTATATATTTTTTAGTTGTCCAATTAATTTCTTTCAAATTTTAGTAGAGACGGGGGTCTCGCTCTTGCTCAGGCTGGTTTCAAACTCCTGAGCTCAAACGATCCGCCCGCCTCGGCCTCCCAGAGAGCTAGGATTACAGGCGTGAGCCACCATGCCCAGCCGAGAGAGCAAGTTTTAAATTGCATGTGCAGCCTTCGCCTTAAGTATCCTTTGCCACCTCACATCCAGTGACCTTCTCCTCCTTCCTATTCCAGCTGCCTCTCCCACGCCACATCTGGACTGCTCACAACTGCCCCACATCTGAAACAACCCCCTCCGACCTCCCGCTCCCAGAACTGGCTTCCTCCCAGCATTCCAGCACTGGTCCTCTAGTTCTCCCAACCTACCTGTCCCCTCTGGGACCTTCAGGCCACCGACCTTGGACTTTCTACCTGATTACAAGTCCCCTCCTGTTTTCACTCCCTTCTCCACAGACCTTGCTGTCCTTTATTTTAACCACTCTCCTGCCAATCCTCACTCTTTTATCTCATTCCTTAGCAAAACCCCAGCTCTTGTGAGCAACGCTAGAGCAAATCCCACGACCACATGCGTTAGCACCACTGCGCACTCAAGGTCTCCCTGTTTCCCTGATCTGCTCTCACAAGTGACTACCTGCAAACTCTCTCTACACTCTTCAAACCTGGTCTCCCTTCCTCTGCTCAGCAGAAAGCCTCTCTTACGCCTGAAATAAAACAGCCATCAGGTAAGAACTCCATCCACTTCCTGCTGTGAAACTTATAAACGCACCTATGTCCACACCTGCACTTTCTCCCGTTGATGACAGGAGAGTCTTTCCTCCTCCCCAAAGCTAAGCCCTCGTCCTAGGCTCCATTTTCTGACTCGGTTTCCCTCCTCCTTTCAGATGCCGTCTCCTGGTTCTCCTGTACCTTCCACCTTTAAATATGGCCAAGTTTCTACAATCTTAAAAAATAAAAATCCTGGCCGGGTGCGGTGGCTCACGCCTGTAATCCGAGCTCTCTGGGAGGCCGAGGTGGGCGGATCGTTTGAGCTCAGGAGTTCGAGACCAGTTTGAGCAAGAGCGAGACACCGTCTCTACCAAAAATAGAAAGAAATTAATTGGACAGCTAAAAATATATAGAAAAAATTAGCCGGGCATGGTGGTGCATGCCTGTAGTCCCAGCTACTTGGGAGGCTGAGGCAGTAGGCATCACTTGAGCCCAGGAGTTTGAGGTTGCTGTGAGCTAGGATGACGCCACGGCACTCTAGCCAGGGCAACAGAGTGAGACTCTGTCTCAAAAAAAAGAAATCAAAACTTTCCAATATAAAAACTGTAACCAGTTAGACATTATCATAGAGGAAAAGAGACAATGATAATTAAAATAACAAAAATTAATGTCAAAAATTAATCAGAAATAAATAAATATATATGTGGAAAAATGACTTACAGGCAAAAGGCAGGACTTAAATAAATTGGAAGGAAAAAAACAGTATCTTAGGTAGAAAGCCTCGAAATCATAAAGATATTCATTCTTCTAAAGTCAACCTATGAATTTAACCCAAACTCCATTCCTATAAAAATAGGAATGGGACTATTTCTGGAACTAAACAAATTGATTCTAAAATTCTTATGGGAAATAAATATTAAAAATATCCAGGAAACTCTGAAAAAAGAACAGTAATGAGGACAATAATTAAAACAGTTTGGTTCCTGCACATGAGTAGACAGAGATACCAGAATAGTGAGTCCCAAAATAGACACAAATATACTTGGGAATTTTTACTATGAAGATAGCAGTTCAATAAATGAAATTGGGTCAACTGGCTGTAGCCATCTGGGGGAAAATCAAAATACAAAACTCAAGTTGAATCTGCACCTCTCTCCCTACACCAACATAAATTTCAAATGGATCAAAGATCTAAATATAAAGAATAAAATAATAAAATACCAGAAGAACATATGGAATATTTTTAAAAATAAAAATTAGAATAAAAATCACTCAATTTTTTAAGTCTGTGAGTTTTGTTTTAAAATAAAATTGCACTTTTTAATCACAAAGGATAAAACTTTCCACAACCTGAAGACATACTCGAGAAATTTTTCATTCTGAAAGCTGCTAAAATGTTACTTGGAAAGAATATTGAGGTGAGAATTCCAGAATTGTTTTTGTCTATTCTTCAGGCAAGCACGAATTCACAATACAGGAGATAATATTGCATTTCAAATGTTGCAAAGGATTATATTTTCACCGTCTTTATTGGAGAAGAATCTTCCAATGAATGAAATCATTTTCAAGTGCTCACTTATTTATAATACATGCTTTAAGAGATTACAGAACAAGAAATGATGTTTTTTCCCACTTTGATGATCTTCACTAAAATATGGTGATTTTTTTCTTGAAACTGACAAAATTTCTTCAAATTAAGTAAGCCTCTCACAAATCCAAATGAGCAATGGGTCATTTGGAAAGCTTCCAAAGTAAAAGAGAGAGGCCAAAGCCAAAATCACTAGAGATTGACTAAAAATCAACCTACAATTCCAAATCCAATCAAATGTCCAGCAAGTAGAGAACAGAAAACAGTTGTTGTCAATCATACAAGAACTCAAAAAATTTACCTCCCATGCCCTGTTTCTCGGGAAGCTACTAAAGATACACTCCAGCAAAACAAAGGCATAAACCAAGAAAGACAAAGACAAAGGAAACAGGAAATCAGACAAGAAAAGAGGCTCAGGGAAGTGCCAGGATGACCCTTCTGTAACAGGCCTTGAAAACCAACCACCTGGACCAAAGCAGGAGGACAGTGGACAGAGAGATCTAAGAAAAACATGAGACCAGCAACATACCTGACAGGTCAGAGTATGAGAAAAAGCACTGTTCAAAGGGATTTTATTGGTTGGTTTGGAAGAATGAGTGATAGTGAACAGTGTGCTCACAAAAATTGTGAAGTAATTACTAATTCCACAAAGAGCAGAACATCGTATAAGCAAAGAAAGAGCTATAACAACATAAAATTATTTAACTCGGCAGTGAACCCTACTGACAGAATCAAAATAAGATGAACACTGAATATCGATTTAACCAAAAATTATATTGCAACTACATGGGAAGGACGGGGGGTGTGGATATAGGCGGAGACATTTCTAGTAGCATAAACATATTCTCACATGTTCTTCAGACTGGATGCCTTGAATTTTTCTGTGTTCATAAACATCAAGGCAAGTCCACTTGGGCACGTACGATGGCCAACATTGTACCAAAATGTTTCTTCATTTTCTCATCTTGGCAAGATTTTTGAAATAACTTTAAAGCAAATTATCAAATTTTAATTTGTTGGTCAAAACAGGATGACTTTGGAAAATACCTTCCTGATGCTGCGCTGAAAATCCTTTGAGGAACCTTTTTTATCATGATGTTTAGTCTTTAACAGAAAAGTTTGCCAATAAATTTCCAGAATGAAAATTTTATGTTATTAACAAATATAATTTCTTTTAAAAAATCCATTTGGGGAATTATTTTTGTAAAATATTTGATAATTTATCCCCAAACAGCAGTAGAGGTAGGGAAGAGGGCAGCTGAGTTCAGTGCTGAGCCCAGGTGCAGAAAACACTATCTGACGGGGGGAAAATAGAAGAGGGCAGCCCCAGGGACAAAAAATGAACAGACAACAGTGTCCCCTCTCCTGCTCTGTTATCGCTCCACACAGAGCGATAACATAGCTCTTCAGCCAGGGCACAGATGACATCTGGAATACGTTTGTGTTAAGTGCAATCTGCAAAGCTGGTCAAGCCATAAAACATGGTAAAAGCCAATTTGGGTTTCAGAGTTCAAATATTTAGGATATAAAGTGGGATAACAAAACCCCACGTGGGATAAAATAGGTGCTATTAAGGACTGGAAAGCTCCAGGACTAAGAGAGAGTCAGCTAATTCTGAAGACCATCAGGACATTTAGAAAGTATGCTTATTTTAAATCTTAACCAGACCTTGTACACAAGGAGTAAACCCACTAAGTTATCTGTACCTCCTTGGAGTGTTAATATTATAAGTTTTGGAAGCTGAAACCATCTTAGATTTCTTTACTGGTTTGATGAGCCCAGACTTTTCGAAACCTTTTACTATGATCATGTTCTTTCCCATCCATTATTTATTGGATTGAAGCAGTTTTATCTTAAAACCACAAAAATGTAAAGTATCTTTTATCTCTCTAGAAAACAATTGTCAAAGGACAGGAACAGGTACCTCTTCCATCTGGAAGAAGTGTCTAGCCATTATTTGGGTTTCAGATAAACCCAGGCCATAAATACTTGGCTCAAAGTTGCCTTGTTAAGCTCGACTATAAAGATTATGCAAAAGGGATTCCAGACAAGAGATGCCTGCAGCAGACAGAGAAGCTGTCTCCTACTTTTTTCCTACTAGATGGCCATACTGTGCTTAAACTTCAGGTAAACATACCACTGTAGGGGGAAGGGAACAGGTATAGGAAGCCTAGTTGAAATCCTCCAGTGCATAATATTTAGAAACCTTATAGAAATTGTACAAAAACTCATAAGTCTATGAATAGTGGACTGGTTGATTAAATTACAGTACAGTTATAGTATGGAATACTCTAAGCCATGAAAAGGAATTAAGTAGTTCTACACATACAGAATGAAAAATCCCCCATACATATTTTTAACCTTTAAAATAGCAAGTTGCAAAAATATTGTTCATAATGTGATCCTATTGCATGTGTGCAGTGTATATTTTTGATTACATGATAATCATGGTTACCTCCAGGGATTGGGGCTGGGTGCTGGATTTTTACTTTTTCCTTTACATACTGCTTCATCTATTTTTTTAACAGTGTGCATATCTACTTTTGTAGTTTAAAAATACCCAGTACGGATTAAAAAGATTAAAAGGAAACAACCAGATGAAATAGAAGGGAAAAACAGTGATTTAAAAATATGCCAAATCAGGCTGGGGGCAGTGGCTCACACCTGTAATCCCAGCATCCTGGGAGGCTGAGGCAGAAGGATTGCTTGAGCTCAGGAGTTCAAGGCCAGCCTGAGCAAGAAGGAGACCCCCATCTCTACTAAAAAATTGAAAAAATTAGCCAGGCGTTATGGTGTGAGCCTATGGTCGCAGCTACTCAGGAGGCTGAGGCAGGAGGATTGCTTGAGCCCAGAAGTTTGAGGTTGCTGTGAGCTAGGCTGATGCCATGGCACTCTAGCCCAGGCGACAGAGCGGAAAAATGTATGTGCGTGTGTGTGTGTGTGTGTATCCCCCAAATCATTAAACATGGTAATCTTTGGGATAATTTTTTTCTTCATGCTACTTTTCTGCATTTTGAAAATTTTCTAAAATGATCAATAATTAATTTTATAATGGAAAAATTAAATAAATCATTTTGAAAATACTTTGAATATACAAAACACATGTATAGTATACTACTGTTTATGTAAAAAAGGATACTTGTGTACACACATAGGCTTATCTCTGGAACGTTACACAAGAATCTACAACACTGGCACTTTCTTCAGAGGGAGACTGGGTCAGTGGGGAAAGCAGCCAGGGTAGACTTTTCATTCTCTACCCACTCTGTGACTTTTGGACTTTATACCATATGCATATATGAGTCCTTCTTAAAGGTTAAAACATTTTGCAAATTAAAACCTATACCATTTATTTTGAAATTGATTTTGAAAATACAGTGTTTTATCAAGTTTTATCAGGTAATTTTTTTGAAGGAGAAATAATCCTTATCGATGGTTTATTCTTCATGAGGACCTTTACACATGTCATCTTGCCTGGTGACAACCTCAGAAAAGGTTTTTTTAAAATCGATAAGGAAACTCAGGCTCAGAGAAATTCAGTGGCTTGCTCGAGGTCATGTGGCAAAATAGATCTGTTCCAGGGCTCAGACCCCAAACTGTCAGCCATTGAAGTTCATGCTTTGTCCATTCCCTGGGCTGACCCCAGAGGAAGTAGCCACCAACGAGTGCTTACATATGGCATTTCCTCACCTCTTATCTCAACTTTTGTTTCCTCTCATATTTGAAATGTAAATATTGATCATTAGTGTTTAATGAAATTCTTATTTGAATACAATCCTTTGTTTCATGGAAAAAGAACAATTAGTGGACTGAGTATGCTCATATTCATATTATTCCAAGGGTGTCTAAGTGGCTCTCCAGATACAGTGCCTTTAGGGGTACCCAGCTCAATGGGACAACGTGTCTTACAGGTTCAACCCCATTATCTGTTTGAAAATGTCGTCACTATGAGTTACTCTGGCCTAGCTTCTAACTCTTCAGAATCTTACCGTTGATTTGTGAGGCAATTTCATGCTCCGTCATAGCTCACAAAACCAGGAAACTCACAAAGGCAGTCTCCAACACCCCTCGCTGGCCAAAGCCTCATTATCTCAAAGCTCTCAGCCTCCTCACCCACGCCTCTGCCTCACCCCTCTCACCCGACATCGGCACTGCTTCTCCATCTTGGTTTTTCCACTTCCTTTCTCAACCATAATGGGTCACCTCTCCCTGGTTAGGCCACCTTCAGCCACCTAGGACAGGCACATGTGGTCTCATCTGTCCAAGACTCCATCTCCGCACAGGCCTTCTCTGGCAAAGCCCCTTCTACATGTGTCCCAACAAACATGGACATGAGGGAAAGCCAAGGCTCCCAGCAACAGCCGAGCAGCACAGGAAACAGCTCTCGCCACAGGCACGGCCGATGCCAGGCGGGAGCCAACACCGATAAAGTGGAAAGTTACTTCCTTCTGATTAGGAAAAACCTGTCATGTCGCCAGAAGCTCTGTCATCTCTACAGACGGATGCCTTACATAGCTCCTTTATTTTCCTCTTCTGCATCTTATGTGGACGGGAAGCCCTGCTCCAGGACTAGAAGTGTCGACTTGCAGAGTAACAGCCTAACTTCCCTAGCGCAGGGACTTTGCTGTTGTATACAGTCCCTGTGCCTATCTCCGTTCTTAAACACGTGGAAGCCTCTCACTGTATATTTTTGAATAAATTAATTAATGGGTTAATTGCGTTTTAAATTATTATAGTATGAGAATGTCCTAATTATAAAGCTGTAGGAGTGGGCGTGAGCTAACGGCCACATCCATTCTCAGGAAAGCCCAGACCACGGCTCGGATTTGGATGCTTAGCTGAGCCGTCGTGGCCATCTAGCGGCAGAACATCCACATCACCGGTTCAGTAGGTTAAGGGTTTTGTTTTTAATCAGCTTTTTTAAAAGATAAATTATAAAATTAAAATTAAGTGATCTCAAACATACTACAACATAAGAGAGAAGGAGACGAAAGAAAGAAGAGTCAAAAGCTCGGAAACTTAGGGGAGTTGGAGAGGAAGCCAGGTGGGTCCTGTACTTGTCAAAGTTGACGTCCAGCATGCCCGCCTTCTCCTGGCTGATTCGCAGCAGTGGGGTATCCAGCCACCGGATGCAGTCCTTGTCCAGCGTTGATGTCCACTCTTGGAAGGTTTTTCGAACGAGTTCGTCAATGGCCTGAACAATCTGCTGATAGGTATGTATGCTCTCCTCCCCGGTCCCAATGTGGGGCAGGAAATGAGCTCCAGAAAGACACTGAGGGGGAGAACAAGTGGGCGGAGCCACAATGCTCCCTGTAACCTCCCACACTCTCATCTGCACACATGCACACACCTGCACACAGGTGCACACATGTACACACATGCACATATGTGCACACACACCCCAACAATATGTATAAGGCTTGCTATGCGTTTGATTGACTTCAACAAGATAGAGGGAAAGCAGAGCCAAGAAGAAAGTGAGAGGAAGAGACCAAGGCATGAGAAAGTGAGTCAAAATGAGGAAAGAGAAGCACAGGCAATCAGCTCAAGAGAAAAGTTGGGAGAAAAAGGTAAATCACGGAAGGTGGAGGCTTTAAGAGGTACAAGGTTGAAAACCAGTAACAGTCCTTCCTAGCCCCAGTCTCAACCCACCAGTTCTAAAGGAGCCTCCCAGTGTCCACAGACAAGCTGCCTATTCTCTCCCGGAACCAATCACATGACAGCAGGTCAAAACCTCAATAGCTTTCGATCTATATTTCCATAAAGTTAAAAATAATTTTTGTTTGTTTCTTTGTGCCTGTTTTTCCAGAGAGATCAGGCCCTGCAAGGGCCTCGCCTGTCCAGGTCTCTGGACCGTGACACTGTATTCCTCTTCTGCTGGCACCTTTCCTTCTCTACACCTTGATATGAATTTCTAAAATGACCCACGTTCTGCCAGCCACACTGGGCACCTCTGCAAATCCAAACCCATGCCCACCTCACTGAACTGCATCTGCCACTCCCCTCCTCCCATTTGGTTGCTGGCCACGAAATCTCCCTAGGGAACCTCTCTGGACCCGTCTCCCATCGCTCCCAGCTCACGAAGCACAGGTCTGGGGAAAGGCCGGGCACTCACACTCATGACCCGGTCGATGCGCCGCCGGAGGATCCGCATGCAGTGCGCCTGGCCGGAGTAGTGAGCCATGTACGGCTCCATGTACTGCCGCTTCTTGTTCAGTTCGCGGTTCACGAGGGCCAGCTCGCTGTTGAACAGCATGTAGAGATCCACCGCCTTCTTGTCATACGTGCGCTTGATAGCCTAAGGAAGGAGAGGGAGAGGATGACCACAGGCCCCGGGAGGCGGTTCCCCCTTGTCACTCATCCCCAGAGGAAAGCTCCACCCCTGCTGGGGGTCACACTCCTCGGGGACGCGGGCCCTGGGAACCAGAGGATGGAAAAAGGAGCCAGCACTTCCGGAAACGGAAAAGGGCACAGGTGGAGGCAGGATGCGTCTGGAAGGCTCTGGAGGAGCTAATGGAAAGCATGAGAGACCCCGGACTAGGAGGAAGCGGGTGGAGCGGCGCACCTCGCGGGTCGCAAGCCTGTGGAAGGTGTCCAGCAGGAGTACTCCATGCTCCACGTCACGAACTAACTCGAAGGCCGAGGTGATCAAGTTCTGGGTCATCACCTCCAGGTCCTTGACTGCAGCACGGAATCTGCACGGTTAGAGGGGCACGTGGAAGCGTGGGTGCCCTGGCCCGCCCCCTAAGTGCACCCCCTGAGTCAGAATCCCATGTGCTGTGGGGTACAGGGGGCTTCCTGTGAGCCACTTAAGTAAGTGCTTTACATCCATGAATCCATTTAATCCTCAAAACGAGGATGAAATAGGTTCTGTCACTTTGTTTTATAGATGAGGAAGTGGAGGCACTTGCTGGTGGAGTAATTTGCCCAATGTCACATAGTGTATGTGGCAGAACTAGGATTCAAGTGTAGCTCTGGAACCTTAAGCTGAGCAGCCACCTCGCTCCCCTGCACTCCGTCCTGCGCTCCCTGTCTGGATCTGTCCTTACTTTCACCATTCCTTCCTACACTCTCACCACTCCTCCCATGCCAGTCTCCCCATCTCCCTTCCCTGCCCGACCCTGGAGTCGCTCACTTATTGTAATCTTCGTGCCAGGAGGTGTTCTTGACGTCCAAGATGCCGCCACGAACAGCTCGCAGCATGTGCAGATTTTTATGAAAGATGTCCTCAATTTCCAGCAAGTTCCGTGTTATTTGTGGCCCCTGGGCCCCAAAGAAGCAAGGAAGGGGACCCTGCTTGCCATCTTCCCAGCGGGCAAAGTGATACTGACAGTCGCATACCTAAAAAGAAGCCAATGTGAGAGTTCCTGCTTTCCTTTCTGAACTTGTAAGTGCTGAGTTCTTTGGTTTAGCTTCAAATGGCTAAAAACTAGGGAGAACCAACCAGATGCAGGTGGCTGCTGGGATGAATTTTGGCTGCAGAATGAAATATGAGAGACTAGGGCAGTGATAACAGAAGCTCAAAAGAGTGAGGTGGTGATAGGACATACAATTAATTATGCAGGAAGTGGTAAGTTCTATGCTTAGCCTCTTAATAGAAGCCTTCGCCCCATCCCCCATGGCTCCTGGGCCTGGGTGGGGCGGGGGTGGATTCAGACGGTCTACTGTTGGCTTTGGATTCTCCTTCCCCAGCAATCTCCCACCTCAATGAGATCCTTGCAGCGTTGCACAAATGCATCAACCTGAGCAAATATGCTGGTCTGGTCTAGGACCCAGCCCTGATTGGAGAACCTGTGTTGGGAGAAAGATTGACTGGATCAGAAAGCAGGAACATGAGGGATGAATCCAGCTATCCAAAGCTAGGCTGTGAGCCCTAGGTTCAGGGAGAGCCCTACAAAACAAGATCCCAAAAAGCACTTTTCCTGAATCCTGAGAGAAAAGACTCGAGGTGAGAAGAACGGGAGAGGAGACATAGCATCTAAGTTCAAGGAGAAGATTCATACATAATGAAATTTTAGACTATGGAGTAAAGATAGGGTTCCTGGGATCAGAGAAAAGAAATTATTAGAATGAGGAAAACCCAGGGCTAGGAGCTGGAGTATCTGTACCCAGAGAGAAAACTTGGCCAGATGTAGGAACTCCTAGGTCTAGGACAATATAACCCAGAGGCTAAAAAAGGTGCACACGAAAGGAGTCAGAATCTACCCTCTACAGGAATGACCAGGGGGTAATACATGGGACGTTAGGGAGATAGACTGTACTGGGTATGCATCTGCACAGCCCTCAGGTAGTGATCTTTCCAAGCGTGACAACAGGAGATGCAGCCTCGTAGGTCCTCCTTGCTGGAGATGACATATCCCTCAAAGATCCGGTCCAGGGAGATGGCCTGGCAGCATAAGCGGATGATCTCATTGCTCATCTGCAGAAGAGGTCCCAGCAGCCTCAGTGCCCAGCCTTATTTACACCCAGCCCCTTCTCTGCATCCCCCTGACTGAGCCTCAGGTCTCAGCCTCCTATTCCTTGACTTGATTTCAGAGGCCCATCTCACCCCCGGTCCTCCACCGCTGGCTGGGCCAGCACCTCTGGGCTCCTCATCCACTCCTTGTCCTAGGTGGCTGCTTACTCTGCAACAGCCCAGCTCTTCAGCTGCCCTGCCCGGCAAGCTCTCAGCTCCACATCCCTTCCCCTACTCTTTGGCTCTGTCACCCCAATGAAATGCACCAGGCCCTGCTCCTCAAGAGCTGACATTCCTTCCTAAACCCACTTCACCCCCACTGCAATCTACTCCTGGGAAATGAGGAAAAGATCTCCCCCTTCTGCAGAATCCGGCCTGCGAGTCTGTCCTTCCTGCCTCGCTCCCCTTGCTCCATTAACTCCTCCTCTGAAGCCCCTCTTCCTGCCTAAGTTACTTTCATTTGGAAACAAAAAGTCCTGGCCAGGCCCCAACACTGAGCATCACTAACGCTGATGGTGCAGGTAGAAACCTTTAGCCTCTGTCTGAGCTCTGAAGGGCAATCCTTGCTACCTTTCCACTCGCAGATCTTCTGCCAAGTGAATTCCAGCGTCTTCAGAAGATCTGGCTACCCTCCTAAAACCCTCCATCCCACCCTTGGCATACACACACCTTTCGGAAGAGGGAGGTCAGTCTCTCCCGAGTGTTGTAGTGGGGAGAGTTGACCCAGATGATGCGGATGAGACTGATCAACTTAGGGAGCTTATTAGAGATGTCCTTAGGCCTCATGAAAGCCAATTCCTGGTAAGGCTCCTTCAGGATTGACAAAAATGTCAGGTTTGACTGTGCTTGACAAGAGCCATCCTGGCAGTAAAGAGAAACCAGGAGTAGATTTATCCACTGGAAAGCACTGATTCAAAGCAAGGACTTTTCACCCACCTTGCACCCCATGCTGACTTGCCTCTACTAGGAAGCCCTCCCATCAACTCTGCCCAGTAGCAATCATTTCACATCTCTCCTGCCCCTTGGATAGAGTTTGCACATATCAACTTTTATTCATTTACTACTTTCTATGTAAGTGCTTTTACATCTTTTCTCATATGTACATTCAATCTCCCCCTACCAGACAGGGAATTCTCCAATTCCAGATTTGTGTCTATTCCTCTGTTTTCTCCAGTTGAATTCAGAACTCTGTACAAAGTTGGTTCTCCATAGCTGTAAATCAACTGGCTGAACATCACTCCCATTCGTCCCCATGGTTGTCACTCAGTCCCCTTCACTACCCTGCTCTCAACCAGAGCTTTGGACTTCTCCAGCTAGTTAGGGCTCAATTCCCTTAATACCCAGCTGAAAATTTCACCTAGGAAGACAGGTTTTCTATCTGTATTATACAGGTCGCTCTTACCTCCTGTGTGACCCAGCACAAATGTAATCAGTTTGTCACATCATAGCAAAGTGTTTATCCTAGCCAGAGCAATTAGGCAAGAGAAAGAAATAAAGGGCATCCAAACTGGAAAAGAGGAAGTCAAATTGTCCCTGTTTGCCAACAACATGATCTTTTATATAGAAAAACCTGAAGACTCTACCAAAAAACTCTTAGAAGTGATAAATGATTTCAGTAAAATGGCAGGACACAAAATTAATATATAAAAATCAGTAGCGTTTCTATACATGAACAAGGAACTAGCTGAAAAAGAAATCAAGAAGGCAATTCCATTTATAATGGCTACAAAAAGTAAATTAAATACCTAGAAGTAAATTCAACAAAGGATGTGAAACAGGGAAAATTACAAGACACTAATGAAAAAAATGGAAGAGGATACAAACAAATGGAGGACATCCCATGCTCATGGATCAGAAGAATTAATGTTAAAATGACAATACTACCCAAATCAATCTGCAGATTCAATGCAATCCCTATCAAAATATCAGTGACATTCTTCACAGAAATAGAAAAAAATCCTCAAATTTGTATGGAACCACAAAAAACTTCAAATAGTGAAAGCAATCCTGAGAAAACAAAAACAAAAAAACAAAAACAAAACTAAAAACCAAAATCAAAACAAACAAAAAAAATGAATAAAAGCTGTATGACCTTGTAATAAGTTGTTTAGTTTTATCAGGATGATAATATCAGGGAAGCTAATCGTTACCTCAAAATATTACAATGAGAATTAATTATGATAATTTATG
>CAUYSK010023907.1:0-45046 GCA_963575035.1 Avahi laniger | reverse complement strand
TCCAATTTATCAATTTGTTCTTCTGTGGATCTATGAATGCTTTGCCTAACCCAAAGTGATAAAGATTTTTCTCTGTATTTTCTTCTAGAAGTTTTACAATTTGGGGATATGAGTTAATTTTTGTATGTGGTGCAAAGTGTGGTCGAGGTTCTTTTTTTTGTAATGGGCACCCAATTAACTCACACCCAGTTTTTGAAAAGTCATGTTTTGTTTTGACCGAGTAGTGTTCAACATGTCTATGTTTTTACATACAGACTCAGAATGTGCTATGTGAGTAGTTTACTTGCAGACACTTTCATGAGGAAAAGGGTCTGTTTCTTTTCTTTGCAGCTGACTTCATGCAAGCACATGGAGATGATTTGAAATGGGAATTTCACTCACTTCTCTGCAGTGTAATAAAATGTGGAGAGGCAGGGCTTTTGGAGAGTGACACTAGAAATCACAGACCTAAGAATTATAAAGTTTTAGTCTTGATTCGTTTCTTCACTATTATAAAACAGACAAATGTAATGGTTCACTGTCTCACACCAATATGTTTAGAAAGAACATCACTTGTGGAGCTTGGTGACAGTGGATTTGACTCCTTATCCTTGTGTTTCCACTGATAAATCATTTCCAACTTGCGTTTAAAATTGAGCTCTTCTCTTAAATCTCCCTTCCTGCTTAACCCAAGTCAACCCAAATCAACACACTTAACTTTAGTAACATGTTCCATCATGAGGCCGAGCTGAGCCTGTAGCTCCTAGCAAAGCACTTCCTGCATATTTGTTGATTTGTCTTGTGGACCCAAAGGATGGCGATGTGAGTTGACGTCGTCCCTCACTCTGTCCTGGCCTCACTCTGTATGTTAATCTCAGGCCCCTAAAGTAGCTCATCCACCTACTGCTAAGTTCCCTGCAAGGAAATCAGGGTAGTGTCCTCCGGCAAACTGGCTCGAAAAGCTTTAAATCATCACACACATGTTCAGGCCTCTGGGTTCTGCAGGGACCCACCCCCTTCCTTCCTGGGGGCCCCTGCTCATAAGGGTAGCAGGTGTTTATCGCGGCATCCTGAGTGCCAGACGGCACACTCTATGACGATGGGCACTGCGTTTTGTTTCTTACAACCACTCTGTGTGGTTGTCGCTGTTGCCTCCCTTTTGCAGACGGGGACGCTGACACCCAGAGAGGCCGTGGATCTTGCCCCGGTTGCACTGTAAGTTGAGGAATGCAATTTGAGGTCAGCGTGCGGTCAGATGCGTTCCTTCGTGCTCTCCACGTGCAGAGCAGAGCGCCGTGGCCGCTGCACCCTGCAAACAGCATTGCAGAGACGAGGTTGAGATGGGTCCAGGTGCCTCGTGCGGGAGCAGCGCACACGGACAAAAACCCATGCCAGACAGGGACAGCATGATCAGACCTCCAAGAAGACAGGTCACTCTCCTTCCCCCAGCGCCTTTACAAGGCCGGAGGGGAATTGGACACATCTAGGGTAACAGGTGATAAGCCTTTGTATACCCAACTTTGGATTTAAATGGTCTCGGTGAAGGGTTTCCAGTTTATCAGTTCGTGACTTCTCATCTGCCTTTTGAAAGAGGGTGAAGGGTTTCGATCAGGCTTTTTCCCAGTGGTTCTGATATTCATCCCCCTCCTGGTTGGTGAATGGCCACTTTTGTTTTAGCAAGTGCCAAAGGCCAGAAAGCTGAAGTCCCCCGTCTTTGAGCACAGGCCTGGCGCAGATACACAGCGGAAGCTGGGCCTTCACAGGAGGGCTGTTGAGCGCGGGGTGTCCTTGAGGTGCCGGCGCTGTTTCAGCGGTTGAGTGGGAATCCTTTTCGGTTTCCTAGAGCCTTGACTGGTTGGGAAGAAAATGCTTTTTTTGTTGTTGTTGATTTTTTTTTTTTAGAGTAACAAAAGGAAGGTTGCAGTGTGGGGAGTGTAGGGGCTGAGCTCAGCTCTCATCGGTCTGCACCTACCTGCAGCCCACCCAGCAACATTCTCTTTTTTCTTTTCCGCACTACTTAAACAACAGTGAGCTCGCCCTTAAATGTGACTCTCAGTGTTTCTTTTAAAAGCAAATGTTTTCATATCACCTTTGGAATTTAAGCCATGAAAACTCAGAAAAGGCGTGTTGAAGAATGACATCGCTTCCTTAGATCATAGCTTGGAAGCCCTGTAACAGCTGGGCTGGGCTGGGCTGAGAACCTCTCAAATTCTCAGAGACCCTCTTCTTAGTCACTGTTATGACTTTTCTCTCTCTCTCCTCCAATAATAAGTAGGTGCAATCATGCATGCATACATAAATAAAATCTATATATTGCTGGGAAACATGGAAAAGTGGCTATGTGTTTGCTTTTTCCTTCATTTTTGAAAATTAGAGGTGCACTTATTATACATTTTGGCCAAATGCTCAATGACTATTTAACTGTTTATTAAAAATCCTAAGACATGGAAAACTTCCAAGTAGAGCATTTGCTTGAAGGACAGGTAGCTTAAGTGGAATTAAATAAGTAGAAATGAAATATAGCTCTTAAAGGTTGTTTTATGTAATGCCAGTGCTGGAACATCAAATCATACAGATTAGAATTATGGTATTGTCTAATCTATCATTCTACCTTGAACTATTTAAATTAAAAAAAAATCGTTGGATCAAAAAGAATGTAACATTCTAAGCGAAGTTGCCTAGCTGATGCACTGTTTTTATTTTTGTATTCTGTTGATCAATTTCCTATTTATTTTTGAAGGTTTGGACGTTATTACTCACAGCATTCACAAATGTGAAGAGTTGTTCTTGCAGCAGATGTACATTCACACCTCTTATAGGAGGCTCTTTTTTGTTCGCGCTTATGTCTGAAATGCTTACCTATATTTGAAAGTAAACGTTCAGATACAAAGAATAAACCAAAGGGCACATTTGTCGCACTGTTTGTGTGGGGGCATCAGCTGCCATCAGCCTGTGGGGTGTGCAGTCCCTCAGAGACCCATCCTCTCTGCAGCCTCCCGAGAGGAGGCTCCGTGGCAGACTTTGGCCGGATAATAGCTGATGCTGCTCTGGCACTTACTGTGTGCCCGAGACTATTCTAAACCCTTTATTTATTTTAGCTCGTTCAATCCTCTCTAGGACCTTAGCGGGTAGCAAGGTTATTATCCTGAGTAAGTTTACACAAAGCCAGGAAGTGGCTGAGCTGGGATCTAAGCAGGTCAGACCTGCCCCGCAGTTTATGCACTTAATCCCCAACCCTGCTGCGCCCTTCACCGGAGTGACTTCTATCCTAAAGTGAGAGTGGAACCAGGAAAGCATTGCTCCGTCTGCGTATTCACACACACGATATAATAAATAGACATCACCGCGCACCGTATTTAGCGCGCCGTGTGCCGTGAACTGAGAAAGTACTGCCACACCTGGAAGTAGTAAATTAAAAATAGTTTCACCCTTTGGACTGTCTGTGTCGTAGCTAACAAGGTCAGCGTGTTACAATTCCCGCTAGCTCAGCCCTTTCCCATGTAGAATTTTGCCCACTGCATACACGTAGAAAGCTCATTTAACTTCACGTCTTCGATACGCTTTCTCATTTATGCAGAGCAGGCTAATTCAGCGTGTCATAGGACTTGTGCTGGAGACAGAGGTCCCTAAGCTTGCTGCCGCGGTGCTGGGTCCTTGTTGGGGAAGGAGCCTGTAGGGTGCTTTGGCACAGCAGCCGGCCCTTCAGCCTCGCTTGGTGGCAGTCCGGGTTTCTGGCATACCCGAGTCCTGGAGAAGGACGAGCACCGTACGTTATTTGTGGTGCACAAGTTCAGCTCGTCCTGTTCCTAAACAGCGCAGCCAGGGTGTCGGCCAGTCCCGAGTCACAGCACTGCTTAAATGCCCTGTCACAAAGATGAGGGCAGCCTGCGAGTCGCTGAGTGCACTGATAAAAAATGGGGTGTTTCTCCTTAGAAACAGAAGACTAATGTGCAACCGTGCATCTTTGTGGGTTGTCACCATCTTGTGGAAAGCCGTCATCTCAGGGCATTTCTTGAAGTGACTAAATAGACAAATTCAGAGGCACAAACTTTCACTCACAGCTAATTTGGGAATCAGCAGATTTTTTCTGTTTTTGGAAGAATCAATTGGGGCACTTTTAGAAAATAAGATGAGGAAGTTGTGATCCTCTCTGTGTCCGAGTCTCAGTCATCTCTTCTGACGATAGCAACAAACCTTCCCTACAGGTCTGTGCAGGTCGAGTAGGATAACAGATGTGACAGGACCTAGCGCTGGCTCATAGGCTCTCAGCAATAAATGTTGTCTTCTTTCTCCTGGCACATAGCAGGTATCCTTAGCCTCTGTAAAGCTTGATAAGGATTAAACAGCTGAGGGTTTTTTTGTGCCTGTCTCGTGGATTTTCTCTGATGTGTCAAGGAATAACTTTTAGAATTTTTGATAGGTAGGACTTTGGTTGGACGTTTAATTTTCATATGTTTTGCAGTATGTTGAGTCCCAGCTTTAGAGTGAAGACCATGTAATCCACAGTGTTTCTGTGGAGTCAGATTATCAATAGGAATATAGAATTCAGAAGTAAAATGGTAACATTTTTTTCCAAAGTCAAGGTGTTATAATCATTAATTGCTTAAAAATGAAGAATGATGGACTGCAAAGAGGTTCTTTAATATTAAATAAAGGGTATAGTTTATAGACTATAATCTGTCCTTTTTATATACTGCTTTGTATTTCTTTTTTTCTTGGAGGGGGATTGGGGACTTTACCATCTTCCCCACGTGGCACTGTTGCATTTTTCTGCACTCATCCAGACTCTGAGGGGCCCGTGTGTCCACCTCGGCCACCACTGCAGCCCAGTGATCTCCAACATTCCTTCTACTTTTAAGATCCTAATGTGTATGGAGTGAACACATTATTCAGTAAGTGTGAATGTGCTTGTTTCTTCATTTATTCAACACTTTTTTGGAACACCTCTCATGACTCAGACATGGTGCTGAGCTGGGGGGGATAGCTGTGGTCAAAGTAGATGTCACATTCAGCAGGGAGATGGACATCAGACAAAGGACACTTACAACATGACTTGCAACAGGTGCTGTGATGGGACAGGCACTTGGGAGACCTAATTCAGATTTCAGGGCATGTGGCGGGTCATTTTTCCTCTGCAGAAAAAACAATTTTGCCTCCATTTGCACACTCACGTCAATGTTCTTTATGTTTTTCTATGCGTATTCCTGTATGTTACCCTCCGTGTACTCCGGTATCCCTGCATGTATACTCCACCCACATCTGGGCCTTCTTGCCTCCTTTGAGCTATGATGCACGCCTGACTCCTTCGTTGAATGAGTTAAAGAAGATCTTTAACGTGTCTTTATTTTTATATCTGCACGAGAGTCATGATTTTACCCTTTTTTGAAAATTATCTTTTAACATGTGTCAAGGTGGAATTGCTTTAAAAAGTACTTGACCAAATCCCATTCTTGTCCCGATGGAATTTAGAGACCCTGCATGGCCATTGAGACCTTGCTGTTTGGAGTGACATCAGCAAGATGGCAGAATAGGAGCTTCCAGCACTTTTCTCCTCTTGGAAACGTCAACTTGAACAACTGTCCATGCACAAAAATATTTTCACGAGAGCTAAAGAACCCCTGTGAGAGATGACAGTCCCTGAGTAGAGCACAGAGACAAGAAAAGACACATTGGAGAGGAGAGACAGCTCAACATAGCCCACCTTCCCCTCCTCTAAGCCAGTGCAGCACAACACAGAGAGCGCTGCTCTCCTTGGGAGAGGGAGGAGAAGTGAGCACTGACTTCACAGTGGTCCCAGCACCAGGCCAACCCCAGTGGACCCTGGCACCAGGCCAGCCCCACTGGCCCAGGCTCCAGGGCTCTGGCAGCAAGTCTGCCCAGAATCTCCGGCTGGCTGGTGAAGGGCTTCCTCTGCCAAAGCCAGTCTGTAAACACTGGAATAAGTTCCTCCTTCACATGCACAGGAAAATAAAACAATACCTGAAGACAAATGAAAATAGAAGCACAACATACCAAAATTATGGAATGCAGTAAAAGCAGTTCTAAGAGGCAAGGTTATAGTGATAAACATCTATATTAAAAATAAGAAATATCTCAAATAAGCAATCCAACTTTACACCTCAGGAATTAGAAAAAGAAGAACAAATTAAGCTCAAAGTTAGCAGACAAAATTGACCCTTTAGCTAGACTAACTAAGATAAAAAGAAGACTCAAATGAATAAAATTATAAATGAAAATGGTACCACAGAAATACAAGGCATCATAGGAGACTACTCCAAACAATTATATACCAACAGATTGGTTAAGCTAAAGAAATGATAAATTCCTAGAAACATACAACCTGCCAAAATTGAATCATGAAAAAAGAGAAAATCTGAACAGACCAATATTGAGTAAGGAGATTGGATTTGTAAATTAAAACCTTCCAGCAAAGAAAAGCCCACAACCTGATGGCTTTGCTGGTGAATTCTACTAAACATATGAAAAAGAATTAACAACAATCCTTTTTGAATTTTTCCAAAAAATGAAGAGGAAGAAACACTTCCAAGCTCATTTTATAAGGTCAGCATTACCCTGATACCAAAGCCAGACAAAACACTATAAGAAAAGAAACTTACTGGTCAGTATTGTGGATGAACACTGATGCAAAAATCTTCAATAAAATACTAGCAAACTGAATACAACAGCACATGAAAAGAATCATTCACCACGATCAAGTGGGCTTTATCATTGGCATGCAAGGATGGTTTAACATATGCAAATCAATAGATGGGATGCGTCATATTAACAGAATAAAGGATAAAAACTATATGATCATCTCAATAGATGCAGAAAAAAGCATTTGAGAAAATTCAACATCTTTTTATGATAAAAACTCTCAACAAACTAGATAAAGAAGGAATGTCCCTCAACATTGTAAAGGCCATATGTGACAAATGTATAGCCAATGTCGTATTCAATGGTGAAAAGTTGAAAGCTTTTCCTTTAAGATCAGGAACAAGGCAAAAATGCCTACTGAACACTTCTATTCAACCTAGTACTAGAAGCCCCAACCAGAGCAATTGGACAAATAAATAAATAAATAAAGACAAGAAAAAATAAAAGTCATTCCAATTGGTCGCTATTTGCCTATGACATGATTTTATAAATATAGAAAATCCTTAGGACCCCACCAAAAAACTGTTAGACCTGATAAACAAATTCAGTAAATTTGCAAGATACAAAATCAACATACAAAAATCATTTGCATTTCTTACACTAAGAATGAACTACCTGAAAAAGAAATTAAGAAAACAATCCCATTTACAATAACATTAAAAAATAAATAAAATACCTAGTGATAAATTTAACTGAGGAGGTGAAAGCTCTGTACACTGAAAACTATGAAATATTGATGAAAGAAATTGAAGAAGACACAAATAAGTGGAAGGATATTCTGTTCATGAATTGAAAGAATATTGTTAAAATGTCTATACTACCCAAAGAGATCTACAGATTCGATGTGCTCTCTACCAAAATTCCAATGGCATAATGGCATTTTTCACAGAAATAGAGAAACAATTCTAAAATTCATATAGAACCACAAAAGACCCACAATAGCCAAACAAATTTTGAGTAAGAAGTATAAAGCTGGATGCATCACACTGACTTGAAAATATGCTACAAAGATATAGTAATCAAATCACCATACTACTGGCAAAAAACAGACACTTTGACCAATGGAACAGGTTTGAGAGCCCAGAAATAAATCCATACATTAAGTTAATTGATCTTTGAAAAGTTTCCAAGGACCTTTGGGGAAAGGACAGTCTCTTCAGTAAATAGTGCTGGGAAAATTGGGTAGCCTATGCAGAAGAATGAAATTAGACCCTTATTTCACACCACACATAAAAATCAACTCAAAGTCAATTAAAGACTTAAATGTAAGACCTGAAACTGTAAAACTACTAGGAGAAAACATAAGGAAAAAGCTTCTTGATATTGGTCTGGGTAATGATTTTCTGGATATGGCTCCAAAAGCACAGGCAACAAAAAAGCAAAAATAGGCAAATGCGATTGCATGAAACTAAAAGGCTTCTGCAGAGCAAAGGAAACAATCAACAAAACAAAGAGACAATCTACAAAATGGGAGAGAAGATATCTGGAAAGCATACATCTGATAAGGAGCTAATATCCAAATTATATAAAGAACTCAAACAACTCAATAGCAAGAAAACAAGTAACTGGATGAAAAAATGAGCAAAGGACCTGAATAGATATTTCTCAAAAGAAAACATACAAATGGCCAAGAGGTATATGAAAAAATGCTCAGCATCACTCATCATCAGGGAAATGCAATTCAGAACCATAATGAGATATCACCTCATGCCTGTTAGAGTGGCTACCATCAAAAAGACAAAAGATAAGTGTTGGTGAGAATGTGGAGAAAAGAGAACCCTTGTATACTGTTGGTGGGAAGGTAAATTAGTAAAGCCATTATGGAAGATAGTATGGAGATTCCTAAAAAAATTAAAAATAGAACTACCATATGAACCAGCAATCCCACTTTTGGGCGTATGTCCAAAAGTAGTGAAATCAGTACCTTGAAGAGATGTTTGCATTCCCACGTTCACTGCAGCATTATTCACAATAGCCAAGATATGGAGTAAACCTAACCGTCATTGACAGAGGAATGGATAAAGAAAATGTGAGATATATCTTGAGATACACACACACACACACACACGAATACTATTCTGCCTTAAAAAGGAAAAAACCCTGTCATTTGCGACAACACGGGTGAACCTGAAGGACATCATGTTAAATGAAATATCTCAGGCACGGAAAGACAAATACCTCATGATCTCACTTATATGTGGAGTTGAAAAGAGTTGATTTTAGGGAGCAGAGAGTAGACTGGTGGTCACCAGGAGCTGGGGGTTGGTAGGGAATTGGGAGTGTTTTAATCAGAGGCTACAAAGTTTCACTTATGTAGGATGGTTCTGGAGATAAAATGCTCAGCTTGGTGACTATGGTTAATAGTAGTGTATTGTACACTTGAAATTTGCTAAGAGACTAGATCTTAGATATTCTCAGCGCACACACACACACACACACACACAAATGGTAACTGTGTGAGGCAATAGATGTGTTAATTACCTTGATAGTGGTAATCATGTCACAATACATCCAAACATCACATTGTACATCTTAAATATATACAATTTTGTTAATTATACTTCAATAAAGCTGAGAAAAAAAATAAAACAAATGCTCTGACTTAAAAAAAAAAATAAGCAACAAAACACCACCCTTCCTGTTAGGCCCTTTCTCATGCAGTCTGGGTTCATACGTCACTGTTGTTATTCACCACTTACTCTCTTTGTGGATGAGCCTTTGGGTCTCTGCTTCAAAATTTGTAAAATGTAGGGAGGATGAAATGAAACTGTACATGTGTGGGTGCGTGTGTGTATATACATGTGGGTGCATGTATGTGCGTATGTGCGTGTGTGCGTGTGTGTGTGTGTGTGTGTGCGCGTGTGTGTGTAGCTTGACACCCTGCCTGGCACTTGAAGTAAACTCCCCATCAGTTGCTTTTAGGAAAATTCCTAGAGCGAACACGAGCTGACTTGGAAGGAATCAGGTCCTGTTGATTGCGGGACCCCTGTGTGGAAGCTGAGGGTCCAGGCTCTGTCCCAGAGAATACACCAGTACCAAGGTTAGAGCAGGCAGTTCCTCTCTAGTTTGCCATCTTGTCCTAAAAACGGAGAAGTCAGGATGAATGGAGGAAGTTTTAGCTACTTCCAAGTTTATACTGTAACTGGAGCCCTTCTAGTGAAGATCTTGTATTAATCAGAAGCCAAGAACGATGTGTGCTGTGGGTCACAGTTGGGTGGTATTGTGTCTGGGCTGATAATTTCTGGATTGCTTGAAGATACACTGTTCCCATTTTTCAAAGCTTGTTGATCAGTTGTTTACTTAGCCGGGTACCTTTTCTACAGCAATTGCAAAAGCACATTCTAAACCTGATTAATTTCAAATCTGATTAACTGTGGTTAGTTACCATGTAGCCAGTCCCAGCCCCAGCAGCTCAGGAGTGAAGGTTCTATCACCTGGCGAGTGTGGCCTGTCAGCTTCTTTCTGAGGATTCCATGTCAGCTCTGTAACTGTTGCTGGATGGAGGGTATCAGGAAGAAGGCAGTAGAGTGAGGCGCAGAACGGTACACCATCAGGTTTTTATTAGAGTGAGTTGTGTTCATTCTGCATCTCATCGTGGGTGGATGAGAACGGTCCCAGATTGCTTGAACCGTTGCAGCCTTCTCCTCAAAGTGACCTCCTGAATCGGAGTCTGTATGTCTATATACACAAAACGAAACTTTTTTATCATGGCGTAATATATATAACAAAATTTGCCATTGAACCATTTTCAAGCGTACAGTTCAGTGGCATTAAGCACATTCACGCTGTGCAGCCACCACCGCCATCCACCTCCAGAGCTTTTCCATCATCCTAAACTGAAACTCCGCACCCCGGAACACCAACTCCCCCAACCCCTGGCAACCTCCATTCTACTTTCTGTCTCTATGAATTTGACTATTCCGGGTAATTATTTTCAATTAATTTTATGTATAACATAATACTGTTATATTTAAATATGATAAACTAAGTTCTAAAAGCGTTTTTGCACTGTTAAAATTATATCTAGGTAGTCCCAGGTTGCCCCTCACCTGCTCCAGAAGGCATTTCTACGTCAGAGTGTCTATTGGGAGATAATGTACTTTTCAGGGAATTTTATTAGAATACACCCAATCTGTTAAACAAGAGATAACTAGACACTGTAAACATCTGTAAAACATCTATGTTTTTTTAGGATTCTTTAGAAAGGGTTTCATATGCTTTCTGTAGTGCAGAATTAATAAGAAAATATTTGTTCTCTGCGTGTGTTTCTCAGAGGACTTTATATTAGGGAGGAGGGGGAAAAACACCCTTCTATTCTGTATAGTAAAGCTGTTAGAAATAATTGGAATATTTATTGAGTGAAGTATGCCAGATAAGAGGCTATTCTAAATAATTGAATATTTTGAGAAAACTCTTTTTAGATTTAAAGAGTTTTCTTCATATGGTATTTGAAACAAGTTAAAACTTGCTTTTAAAAACCCAAAGAGATTTTACTTTCTTACTTTAATAAGTAGAGACTTTAGCAAATACCTGAATTTTTATTTGATAATCTCATGCTAAAAATTAATTATCACAGGACAACAGAGTATCTGTTGAAGGTAAAGGAGATTGGATTAAATATGCTGGTATGTGAGGGTTTTTGTTTTTTGAAGCTAAGACTATTATGTAAGTATATTTTCTTTGGATTTGCCTCCTTTTGTTAATATTAGAGTGTTAAAGGACATCTCTTTGTTTGAGTTATTTGATTTGTTATTGAATTATTTTTAGTAAATTCATGTCTGAAAAGAGTGAAGTCATTTGAGAATTAAGCTCCAGTTATTATATAACCTTAGTCATTTTTTCAGAAGCCCAATCCATGAGTCACAGGTATGGGGTTAATTTATGTGTAGTTAATTATTTGCGTGGCTCATACAGCATATGATACATGTTATGTTTTTAGTTTTTCCTTCAAATTATCAATAGGAACAATAGAAATGACACATGCTGATTTGGGGGTAAAAATACATTGTTGTATGTATTTCAACATGAAAAATCCATTTTCCTGGGATACTTCTCTCCCCCGATTGCTGCTGTTCCATTAGTTGGAAATAATTTGGGGTTTGGGTTTCTTTGTTTCAAAAAGGGAATAAGTATCACTTTACAGGCTTGGATTTGGGTGACTGTAGTTACATACTTGCCGACTACTCTCAGTAGTTGAGTGCTGTGTCTAGAGAGTCATTAAGTCTCTCATTGCTGACTTTCATTTTATTCCCAGTGTAAACCCCTGGGCTTCCCAGACTAGAAGAATCATCGTCCTCTGTTATGTCATAAAGCACAGCTATGTTTTTAATGCCTTTTAATGCTCACAGACTATTCAGAACAAAACTAAAGCAACTATAAATGCAAGCAACTAAGTTGGACTGTTGGATTTGAATTATTAGCTTATTTTTAAATCACCTCCTTTGTTGGTGTAATTGATTTGTCTTGAAGTTTTAGTTCTTCCTTCTGGCAGAAAAAAACATTAATATTGCAGGGTGGGATTTTTTCTTTTTAAACTTCTACCCGTGAATGTCCAGCTGTGGGACGTGGGCTGGGGTCTTCCCTTGGCACAGCTGGGCATGGAGTTTCATGAAGTTTTTCCTGCAAGGTGACATGCAACCATCATGGGTCCCGCCTGGCCAGGGTGGTACAGGGGGCCTGGTCCCAGAGTGCTCACCGTGAGAGGGCGAGTCCCACCTGGGGGTGATAAGGCTCACAGACAAGTGTGAGCCTGGCCTGAGAACAATGGATGGGTCCTTCAGAGCCTTGTCCCCTGCTGACTCACGCTTTCCACTCTTCATGCTCGTCTTGACTGTCGGGGTCTGCTCATCCCATCTTTATTTCTTTTCGATGATGAAATCCTGACATTCTTTTTTCCAACTCATTTTTTTCCTGCCCCATCCTAGAGTAGGACCTGAGGCTGCCAGCAGGGTGAGGAGCAGGAAGCCTGGACTGTGCTTGCAGAAGTTTAAGTCCTGCCTCTGCCACCTGGGCCCGTGTAGCCGAGGCCGTGTACTGCGTCTCTGCCTGCCAGTGTCTCCGCAGGGCCGGGGGGCACAGGAGACTCTGGGCTCCACAGGTCGTGGAGACTGCACGCCGAACAGGAAGGGCTTAGAGGCAGTGCCTGCCCATGGTGAGGCTGTGAAACTGTCAGCTGCTTTAAAAAGTTATTAATTCTAATTGTACCCATTTTAAGAACTAGACTATCGTACGTCCCAAATAGGAGCTCTGTCTGCTCCTCACATCTGGGAGACTCTGTGTCGGTCACCCTGAGGCCCATCGTCCGTCACAGGACACCTGCCCTCTTCACAGGCCTTGGAACGGCCTCCTCTCTCAAGATGCAGCCAGGGGATGGCTTCTGTGGCCGGATAATTCATTTGTTTTTCCTTGATAATTTTTCCAGTGGTTACTACCTCTTTCTTCTTTTATTTCTCAGGAAAGACAACGAACTGGACTTGGATGAATCATTTCTTATTGTGCAAATTGGGTTAAGGGCAAAGGTTATTCTTGTGCTCGTGGCATCAAATTGCGTTAAAAACAGTGAAGCGACTGTAGGTATTTCTGTGCGTGTGACTTACGTGGTCTGTGACTTGTTTCTAGGAAGTGAGCAGATTTGCTGACTTTGGCTCTTTGTGGTTTGGTTAGATGAGTTCTGTGTCACCCAAACCATCCTCGTCAACTTCTCCTCTGATGTGGGTCACTGAAGTTCACAGTGGTCTGCCTTTTCACCTGCTTTTGGAGGGAAGAGGAAGTGGGCAGGGGAAGGAAACAGAAACTTCTCTCAGTCACCTGACCCTCCCCATGGATGTCAGTGAAAGGAGGAAATCTTTGTCCTCTGATTCATGACTTTGGTGCCTGTCAAGGGTAGGGGCACCGGTCCTAGTGAGTGTATGAGTAACAAAGTGCCACAGCCTGGGTGACTTAGAACAATGGAAATTTATTCCTCACCGCTCTGGAGGCTGGAGGTCTGAACTCATGGTGTCAGCAGGGCCCCCTTCTTCGAGGGCTCCAGAGGAAGCCTGTGCCCTGCCCCAGTGGAGACGTGGCAGAGCGTGTGGGTGGGAGAACAGCCGCACAGCACTGTGGGGAGAGGGCCCCTGCGGACAAAGGAGGCTGAGCTCAAGAGGGATCAGATGGTGGGGTCTCCGGACGCTCTGCATGCAGGCTCGTGCGTGGAGAAACAGAGAGTAGCTCCGAGCATACTGGTCAGGTAGTCAGGCTTCCCCTGAGACAGTGCCAGCAGGACGTGTGTGACCTCAGGCAGGGCTCTGTGCTGCCGTCTGGGGCCCTCCTCTCCGGGAAACCTCAGTGTGCTCTGAAGGTCGTCAGCTGATTGGATGGGGCCCACCACATTACGGAGGGTCCCCTGCTGTACTTAAAATGCTAATCCCATTTGCAAAATACCTCCACGGCTGCGTCCAGACCCATGTTGGGCAGAACGGTGGGGCACCCGGGCCTGGCCAAGTTGACACATACAATTAACCACTGCGCGGAGGTATCCCTGGTGCGGCCGGCACACCCGTTCCTTCACTAGAAGCTCTGGTGCAGGTGGGTTTCCAGAAGGCCTGTCAGCTGCCCTGTTGGCCCTTCACTTTGTAACTAGGGGGTGATGTCGGGTGAGCAGCTGCATCCAGCCAGGCCTGAGTTGGCCCTACACAGCCCCAGCTCCTTTCACGGACCTGGCAGACTCGTGGCCCGTTTCCTTATTGCACTGAAAAAGACGTAATCCTCTATTCTTTGCAAACATTCCCGGGGGAATGGTTGTGTGTATGGACCATTCTCCAACTAAGGTCACTAGCAGACAGTTTAAAAACACAAATATAGATGGAATGTTCTAGATCTTTCCTGTGGAGGTGGTCCCATGACTGTAAACTTTATTCAAAGCTCATCAAGCTTTATGAACTAGAACTGAAGTAACCTTTTGGGTTGTATTTGTGGCTGGAACCTGAAAACATAGGAAAAAGATTTTAATTGTGTTTATTAAAAATCTCTCCGAAGGGAAGTATGTCTTGGCTGGCTCTAGCTGGGCTCCTCTGGGCTCTGTTTGCTCGTGGTCCTGTTTCTGAAGTGTTTATTTTGTTCCCGTCTCTGATGCTGCAGATCTGGGTTTTACCTTTCTTCATGTTGTCACAGGGTGGGGTGTTTTTGTGAGTTCCCGTCCAGTGGGCTGTCTGGATCTTGCAGGCAGAGAACTCGTTTAAAAAGTTCCTCTTTCTCTCTGCGTTGGCACTTGTGTTTCCTCATGGGGCTTACTTTTAAACAGAACTGAAATAACGAAGGTTCCAATGCTCACATTTCAATAGCTGCCTTTTTATACCCCACTTTCACTAGGCAAGTTGGTGATTTTCAATTCTGGCTGTGCATAGATTCACCTGGGGAGGCTTCTAAGAACGATACGACCCCGTCCCCACTCTCCGTCCTGATTGCTGTGGTCTGGAGTCAGGGGTCTGAGCAACAGTATTTTTAAAAGTCTCCCCACCCAGGTTGTGTGTGTTTTCTGACGGCTATCGCAACCCATTCCGCTATTTTTAGACCATTTAAATGAAGACGATAGACGCTCAGGGTTAAAGGCCAGCTGTTTGGCTTCAGGAAGGCGGCAGGATATAATTGGGCAAGTTTCAGTTATCTGGCAGCTGATTGGGGTTATTGTGGGCTGTTGACTTCTGCTTTCCTCGTGCTGCCTCTGGGCCATTTTCCACTCCACCGAGTCAGTGGCAGCAGCTCAGTAACCACCCCCAGGAATAGGGGGAGGCTCATCCCCTGAGAATAAGAAAAATGTAGGCAATTGGTCAACCGCAAAGGGACCGCCAGTCTAGGAGACAGTTTGCAACGGTACTGATGAGGAGACCAGGACACGGGCAGTTCTGGATGGTGGAGTCTATCCTCTCAGGCTTGGGAGGAATCTAATTCATGATTTACTTAACAGACACATTGGGCTTAACACATGCCAGGCACAGCTCCGGGCAGTTTGCCAGTGTGCACCCATTCATTTCTCAGCCACCCTTTGGCAGGTTCTATTCACATTTTAGTGATGGGAAAACTAAGGCACCAATTGTCTAAGTGACTTGACGGGGTCACAGGGTGGGTACTTGGATGTAGTCCATCTCTAGAGTTGGGGCTCTTTAGGGGAGCCCTCTGCCGTCCCCACGCAGGGCAGCAGCGTGGCACCTCCAGGGTGGTTCTCTGTGCACATTTCAGAAGTCCCAGAAAGGCAGACGATCTCTGCTAGCGCCTGTGTTCTGCGGAGAATGCAGGGTAGCAGCCGGCTTTTCTAGCCAGAACAAGCTACCTGAAGACAGCACAGTCTCCTTCCTCTGCTTCTGTGTGGTTAGAGCACAGACTCCATGCGTTACCTAGAGCCAGCGTCCTTGTCCAGTACCCATTCTCCTGTGTGTCTGTGGCCCACTTCCTGTTCCATTGTGTTCCTCAGTTTCTCCTCTGTAAAATGTGGGAAGGGGAAGGCCATGTTGTACGGTTGTTGGGAAGATAGCGAGAGCCTCATAAACCCTGAAAACTCGTTGTGCAGACTGAGCTTTCTTCCCTCCCTATTCCAGTATCTCCCATACCTGATACCAGGAGGGATTAAGGAAATTAGTAGCTCATCCCTGTTATAAATTACCGAATTGGTATTCTGGGTTCTATCCCCTTCTTTTGCCCAGGCAGAACCTAAACCACATCCAAGGAATGGAATTGGCTCTGTGGATGAACAAACACAACTATGGTTTTAGATCTGTGAATCTGAAAACCAGGCCTTGGACTCTGGCAAAGCTTGGGTCCTACCCGCCAGGGCCCTTTCTGCAGAGGTCAAGGTCTGGTGGGACCTGCCCCTCAGGGCCTTGTCTGTAGAAGGTGGGTGGGGGCCTGCTGGGACCTGCCTCCCCAGGGCCTTGTCTTCAAAGGGTGGGGGCCTGCTGGGACCTGCCCCCACAGGGTGCTGTCTACAAAGGGTGGGGCCTGGTGGGACCTGCCCTACCCCCCTCCCCAGGGCCCTGTCTGCAGAGAGCAGGGGCCTCCCTCTCCAGCTGCTCTGGACTCACCAGTAAGTGTCCCTGTCGGTTTTGCTGCATGTCAGTAGTTTGTCCACAACGAGCCTGATCAGATATCAGAAATGTTGTTACAGATTCTGGTTTTTCTTAACCACCAGGAGTAATGGACATCCATGTCTGAATTGTGTTGGCAACATAAAGCTTAACAGATCCCTGTGGATTTGCTGTATAGATGTATCATAACTCCTGGACAAGTCTAACCTGGACTCCCAGACTCTGGTCACTCACAAGTCTTCTCATCCCCGAGGCCCCACAGACATCCCAGAAGCCAAGGAGAAGGCTGGGCCCCTCTCCTCCAGTCAAGCACCTGCCTCCAGACCCAACCACAGCCGGGACCAGCAGCCCTCATATTGGTGGTGCCACACCAAGCTCGGCCGCCTGGCTCCAGTGGCCAGTTGACTAGACCAGGGTTCAGCAGCTCACTGACCCTTGGCTGTATTGATTGAATTTGAACCAGCTTGGATTTTTCTCTTTTGTCTTGGTTCCGGGTCAGCCTGGTGCTCTGCCATGCCCAGAATTGGACCACGAGACTGTTTAGTTCCCCAGGGAAGCCCAAGCCAAGGGCACTACCAGAATTCCTAGAGCTTCAGCTGCAGAATTGGTAATTAGCGACCCAGGTATGGGGAAAAAGGCGAGAGAGGTAGAAATGCCTGATCCGGTTACTGGGGGAGGGACATGTGACATACCCCGTTCAAGCCCATCCTTGGAGAGGGGAGATCCATGCTCTGACAGGTGCTGACGGTTATATCAGCAGGGGTCCAACCTCACAGCTCAATGCACACCCACACATGACCAGAAAGATTACCAGGGGCCCTGGATTTAGACGCACTGTGAATTTGTCAAAGCCAAGTGCAGAAGGCCAAATCTGAGTGACTTACTACTTTATCTTCATTGTCATGCCTGAAATACCAGAGTCCCTGCTGAAATTCAATTAGGATTAAATTCAGGACTTCTGTCCCCTGCAGGACTAGCCTGTCTTATTATGGACAATACACTCATTTAGAGCAGCCTGAATGTTCCGCTAGCATTCCAAGAGCTGTAAATGATCTCTAAAACAGCATTTAAGAACTTCAGATGTGAAAACTGCTTATTTGTAAATTCTTTAGCTGGGGACACTGCCCGGGCTGATGGGCAGATCGCAGAGTACCGAGGAGCTATCCTTGCTCGCTCTTTCTGGCTGGCAGGGGTTCTTTGCTTCCTACCTTCTTTAGCTACTAAAGTCTTGTATTATTGTTTCCTTTTTTATTTTTTAAAGGCTAAGCTGACATTTTTATCTGGAATGGAAAGCTATTTTAGGTGCAGGCATTCACACAGTTCTGCCTTTGTCCTGAGTGAACTATGTGACAGAGACGTGAAAACGGTTCTTCCGGGGTGGCTGGAATGTCCCTGGCTCTGTGTTCCCACAGTTGCTGTCTTGTGAAACCTGGTGGGTAGAAGCTGACAACATTTCTAGCTCCTGGAAGACCTCACGCTGCCTGGATTGCTATCTGTGGGATTAGTGCGCCTGAAAGAAAAGACTCAGTGCCGTGCAATGATGGGGAAGCAATTTCTTTCTTTCTTTTCTTTTTTCAACTATTGCCTGCTATTGTCAATTCCTACGTTGGATTTCAAAGGCCCCTGGTCATCATCTTCTGTGGCGGGACAATGCCCACTGACCCGGGGCACTGTGGGTTCTGCCTGCTGGTGTCCCGCAGAACCTGACTGGAAACCTGCGGTTAAATCGTGTCTTAGGCTGATCCGCGACAGGTGTGCTAAAGGAGGAGCGTTGTTCTTCTGGGGCTGAATTCCAGAGCACAAACCGCTTGCCAAGGGGGTGACCTTGTGGCCCAAACTAAAAATTCCCAGGCTGGCTTTTCCCAGAAGTGGGAGGTGACCCTGATAGTCCTGGCACTTTGCCCCTCAGACTGCTGCAGGGCGCATACCTCAGACTGCTGCCAGACCCGCCCGGCTCACCTCCCCCTCCACCCGCTCGCTCACTCAAATACCCGGGGCTTTGCTGGAGCTAGAGCTGGAGGCCAGTGGAGCGAGGGGGACGGCAGCCGCCAGTGGGTAGGGCCACCTGGCTGTTCTCCAAGGACATGGGTGTGTGTCCTCAGGCTCCTCTCTCCAGGCCTGGCCACAAGGTGACCACCCTGCCTTGAAAAATCCAGGCAGCGTCGTTGGCCAAGTCTAAACACTGTGTATCAGAACGTGGCCATTTCAGGATTGGGGATGGGGTGGAATTTGGCTGTATTTCTTGGCCATTTGGCTGAAAACAGTGGTCTAGTAGCAAAGGACACTCTGTTTTATATAAATGTATGTGTGCAGGTATCATGTCTTCAAGCCATGCTCCGAAGACCTGTAGACCAAGGGTCTTACCTTCTTTTTGTGTGCCTAGGCACAGAGAGGTAACCATATTTTGATATGGTTGTCACAAAGTTTTTAAAAATTACCACTGATGTGTTTCATTAGTAACATATTATTTCTGTCATTTCAGTTGGTGATTAATGTTCCTTATTGCCGTTTTTGCAGTTTGTTGCCAATATTTATAATTGAAGGAAATGCTAAATTTCAGGGAGAGGATAGTGAAAATAAAGACATTTCCTCCCCCATTCAAGGTCATGGACCCCTGAATTCAGCTCATGACCCTGGTGGTTATGGGCCTTGTGTGGTCAACCCTGTCCACACACCCAGGGCAGCTTCCCCCAGAGAGACATTGGGGCCACTTAGAAGCTGCAAATGATGGACCACTGTTGCATTTTGGTTTACCTAAATGTGATCTTTAGAACATTTTGAATCAATTTTTTTTTGAATCAATTTTGAACATTTAAAAATTGGGAGAGTGCTCAGAAAAGTCCAAATTGTTAGCTTCTTTTTTAAAAAGCAGAATTGGGCTCGCTTTGCCCACAGGAGTGATTGGAAGAGGGTGTGGACACCGTCCCGAGGTGCCCCCCTCTCTCCACGCTGACAGCCAGCTGGCCTTGTCCTTGTTCAGGGACATTTGGACTTGTGATTCCAAGCTTCAGAGAGTGGAGACCAGTGGCTGCCCAAATCTCCCATCCCACCTCTTGGTCTAAGGGCGTGGCCCAGGAGGCCACCTGGCACCCAGGGGAGGAAGGAGACAGCACCCAAAGCTGGGGTGCTGTGGGGCTTGGCCTGAGGGGCCGCCTGAGAGGCTGTCTGGGGAGAGCTCCCCTGGGGGCTCCCTCTGGGGCGGGATCTGTCCCCATGGAGGACACACCTGATTGGGGATGTTCTTCATTCCTCTTCCAAAATGTGCTCGTGGTCATGTGTGGTGTGGAGCAGGGGTTTTGTGGTTGGAAGATCTCACTTGGGGTTTGCTCACTGGTGATTAAACCACATCTGTCACCAGCAGCGTTTGTTCATGTAGGTCCTTACCCCCAACAGGGAGGGCTCATGAGAGAGGCAGGGTCCTCCTCCCAGAGGCAGGTGAAAGCCACAGCACAAGATGCCGCTGTCCCACGGCTGCTTGCTCAGAGCACGTCCCCGTGATGTGGCACATACCACGCGAGGACAGGGCACTGCAGCAGGCTGGGAATGGCATGGTCTCATGTTGGGGCTTCTTCCCCTACTTTGGGGGCTGTACCTGTCCCAGGAGCGCCCGCTTTGGCCTGGATTTGCTCCCCTTGAAGGAGTGTGTCCTCCAGATCCAAGTCCCCAGAAGGGTGCTACGGCAGAGGTCACAGAATTCCATAGAAAGTTCTGGGGTGACTTGAGCTGGCCGGAGCTGCCTGTTGGGGGTGGGTGGTGGTGACCTGGCCTCCTGGGGTCTCTGTGGCCCTGGGGAGGGGACAGGAGACCACGATGTGCTAGTGCTACCTTCGGGGAGTGTGTTGTTAACCTGGGTTGGCAGGATCAGGTGATCGTGCCGTGAAAGTATGAATAGCCCCGGCCCTTCTAATTCTATTTTCTGGCCACTGACTGGGGCGGGAGCGTTCTTGGCATTTGCAGCCAGGACAGTGGCAGAGATTCCAGTGCCCTGGCCCAGCCTCCCTCAAACCTGCTGTGTCCGACTCCCCCACACCTGATTGCCTTGGTGGGAAGGTGTGTGCCCGCGTGGGCCTTGTGAGGTCGGGGCTCCTGGGGGCAGAGAGAACAGCACACGCAGTCCACGCGCTGCCTGGTTATATTCCCGGCAGCCCTGTTCCCTGCCAGCCTCAGGAGTCAAGATGACACTTGTCTGTTTTCAGGGTGTTGATGATGAGCTAAGTCTGGAGTTCATCTCGAATTGGAAATAAGTTGTGAGCAGGCCACCAGCTTCTCTGCAGACACCCGCCTGTCCTTCTCGAAGCTGGGACAGTGGGCTGGGCTGGGTCGGTGAGAGGGGCCTGCAGCCCCGACAGGAAGGAGGGAGCAGAGAGGACACAGCTGCGTCTTGATCGGAGGCCTGAGCTCCTGGGTCAGCTTCTAACTCAACCTGGGGCCTTGGTCAGTCACCTGTTTTCTCTGCACATTGGGGTCCTGATCCCTTCCGTTTCCTGTGCACTGGGACCCCATTCCTTTTGTGGGGGGTGGCTGTGGGCTCGTCCTGAGATGAGAGATAACCCGAGTCTGTCTTTCCCTCTTTCCCCCCAGGGCGGGAGCAGTTCCACGGCCTGGGATCTATGTACTGCCGGGGGGCGACGGCCGTCATCCTCACCTACGACGTCAATCACCCGCAGAGCCTGGTGGAGCTGGAGGACAGGTTCCTCGGCCTGACTGAGACGGCCAGCAAGGACTGCCTCTTCGCCATCGTGGGGAACAAGGTGGACCTCACCGAGGAGGGAGCCCCGGAGAGCCCGGAGCAGGAAGGGTGCAGCCCCGGGAAGGCTGGCGGGGGCGGTGCCCCTCCCAGGGTGCCTAAGCAGGTGCGGCCTGAGGACGCGGTGGCCCTTTATAAAAAGATCCTGAAGTACAAGATGCTGGATGAGAAGGATGTGCCGGCCGCTGAGCAGATGTGCTTCGAGACCAGCGCCAAAACCGGGTACAACGTGGACCTCCTGTTTGAGACCCTGTTTGACATGGTTGTGCCGACAATCTTGCGGCAGAGAGCAGAGGGGCAGTCGCAAACCGTGGATATAACCAGTTACAAGCCGCCCAAACGGACCAGATCTGGGTGCTGTGCCTGAGCTGCCCGGGCTGCTCTGAGTCGCGATTTGTGCGCATGCGAAAGGGCTGACCAGGCGAGCTGTGGTCTGAAGGAGAGAAAATCGAGGGATAATTTTATACAACAGTGCACGGAGCAGAACATCGGAGTGAAATGACAGCTAGTTACGAGAGAAGGTCAGTGTGGATGGCGTCTCCTCAGTCTCCATCGGGCATGTTGGGAGGAGGAGAAACAGCATCCTCTGCAAAAACCCATCTGTAGCACCGCAACACCTGGCGCTTTCTCACCGCTGCCCCGCGCTGGTACTTCATGACCTGCCCCCAGTGGTCCTCGGGTCCGTGTGCACCTGCCTGTCTCAGCGCACTCGGCTGTCACCACGTCGTGTCAGTTCTGCGTTTGTTGTTGTTCTCAAACATTTCTCTTCACTGTGAGTTGGCTTTGGTCTTCCCATTTGGTACTTGTATCTGGATGCTCGATGATAGTGGTTTTCACCATGTTAATTTATACAAAATCAGGAAAACTTTTTATATTGATTGCAGCAGTGTGAGCTACACATATTATTAAAGAAGATTTTGGGAAAAACCTTGGTGTTGAGACTGAACTGTATTAGCGCCTCCAGGGGACCCCTTGCTGGGGGGTGCTGGGGAGATAGCTGTGGACTTGAGATACTTCTCTCTTTCTCTAAAAGTTATGTCAAATCCTTACAAATTCCAGAATATTTATTTTTTTTATTTTTATGTTTTATTTTAAGTTTTTAAATTTAAATTTTTTAAAAAATTTCAGAGTATTATGGGGATACAAACCTTTTGGTTTTGTATACTTTGAGTCAAAGTTGTAAGAGTGTCCATCACCCAGATAGTGGGCATTGTACCCCTTAGGTGTGGATTTACCCACCCTCTCCTCGCTCCTCCCACCTGCTTGATTTCCGTTGAATTTTACTTCCATCCATGTATGAGTGCTGATCGGTTAGTTCCAATTTAGTAGTGAGTACCTGAGGTGTTTGTTTTTCCATTCTTGCGATACTTCACTTCCAGGTTGTTACAAAAGGTATTCACCTTTTTTTTTTTTTTTTTTTTAGATGGAGTCTCACTGTGTTGCCCATGCTATAATGCCATGCGTCAGGTTAGCTCACAGCAACCTCAAACTCCTGGGCTCAAGCGATCCTCCTGCCTCAGCCTCCTGAGTAGCTGGGACTACAAGCATGCGCCACCATGCCGGGCTAATTTTTTCTATGTATTTTTAGTTGTCCGATTAATTTTTTCTATTTTTAGTAGAGACGGGGTCTCGCTCTTGCTCAGGCTGGTTTCGAACTCCTGAGCTCAAACAATCCGCCTGCCTCGGCCTCCCAGAGAGCTAGGAGTACAGGCGTGAGCCACTGTGCCCGGCCTAGTTAACCATTTTCTATGGCTGAGTAGTACTCCATGGTATACACATATCACATTTATTAATCTACTCATGTGTTTATGGGCACTTAGGTTGTTTCTACATCTTTGTGATTGTGAATAATGCTGCTATAAACATTCGAGTGCAAGTGTCTTGTTTATAAAATGTCTTTTTCCTTTAGGTACATACCCAGCAGTGAGATTGCTGGATCAGATGGTAGATCAACTTTTAGTTGAGGTGTCTGCGTAGTACTTTTCCATAGAGATTGTACTAGTTTGCAGTCCCACCAGCAATTCCAGAATATTTAGACTGGCCATCTGCCTAGTTTTCTTGATGGCTTCAATGCCAGTAACAGTAGCAAAGCTGACAGCTCTGGTTCTGCCGAAGGCTGTTTGGGGGTCCTTGTGGATTCTGCTGTGGATTGAGGTGCCTCAGCTGCTTTGTTGGATGATGCCAGACGAGAAGTCAGGAGGCTATACTTTTTCTTTTCTGAGAAATATAACTGACAGCTAGCAGGCCAGACCCAGGGCTTCTTGTGGGGAAGGAAGTGTGGGAGGCAGGAGGCCGGGGTGATGGGTGTCACAGGCAGCACCTTCTTTCTTTGGGGGTGCCCATGGTTTGTTGAAGGCCTATGACCCCTGGTTTCTGGGCTGCTTCAGGCCTAACTCCTCTACTCCTGTGACAGGAGCATTTTCAGCTAAGCAAACAAGCTCGGACATAGGAGGAAATGCTGACATAGCCCACGTGGACCGCGCTTCTCAAGGAGGCTCTCCTACCAGGGCGTGTCTCAAGGTCTGAACTCCACTTTCCCAACAGCAGCCCATTGAAAAGCGAACGCAGATCAGTCTGACTGGTTACTTTTCATTGATTTGGCTGAATTTACCACTGAAGGGCCAGAAATCATGTTTATTTTCCATAAAGCACATCTAGGAAACATACTACCCAATGACACCCTGGGATCTTTCTTTGAAGCCTATGGAGGAAGATAAAGGATCATCTGACATATTTTCGTAGGTCATGCTTAAAGACAGGAGTGGGCTGAACGAATTCCTGAGGTCCTTTCTTCCAAATTTTCTTTGATTCGATTTACCATCTCCTCTGAGCATCCAGCAGCTTGTTCCCCTGGAGGGCTACACGCTCTGGTGATGGTGCCCACGGGTGGCACGTTCTCTACCAACTCCACCTCAGCAGTTCACCCTGTATTTGTTGCCCTATAAATAAACATCATTGTGGGCTCCTTTCAAATCAGTTCCCCCAAGCAGTGGGCATTGCAGTCTCACCTATACTTGCAACTTCTAGCTACTTCGTGTTGACACGAGGGACTAATTCAGCAAATGCCCATCGATCGGCGACGCTCCCCACCCTGCCTGGAGCTGAACCATCGGGAGTTAGGATGATGGTGCTCTCATAGGCCTCCTGGTCCCGTGTGCTGGGCTGTGTCCCAAGTGGACTTCGGATACCAGATGGGCTCCTTGCTAGTGAGCCTGGTCAGGGGTCCTGTTCACACGAGAGCCAGGTCAGCTCTTGGGAGGCTTGATGTCTCTCAGCTGGGTGACTTGGCCCCTGGGGATGGTACAGATTTCTCTGCTGGGTGCAAGTTTGACCTCGAGCCTCCTCTTCTCCTCTGTACCAGTGTGGCCGCTCCAGGGATGTGGAGACCAACCAATAGCCCTGGGTTAACCTGCTGGACCTGGTCTTGGAGCCCATGGCTGCAGATTTCCGACTGGGGCTCCACAATGTCCCCACACAGGTGAAGAAACCTCTTTCCCTCTTTTCTCAATGATAACCATAGTTGGGTGTTTCCTGGTGGCCTAGAGGCACTCTGCTTCGCGTCAGGGAAGTTTTGGGGCTGGGTGTGCTGTAATCTGGGAGCCGCCAGCCGTAATTTCCCCTGCCTGTAAGCTCCTAGGCCAGTTTCTTAAACAGTGTGGCTTTGTCGTGTCTGGACCTGACTTCCTGGTTTAAACAGGGCTGACTGCCCTGCCAGGAAAGCCACCTTACACGAATGTTCCCACAACCAGGCCACCTCCAGCACACAGAGCCCTATGACAAAGGCTGCTGCTCAAACTTGGAGATGTCTGGTTGGAGAGATGGCTTTGGTCTTCCAGAGGGAGGGGAAGTGGCTCTGAGTGTGTCCCTTTATTGCTGTGCTCCTGGGAGACGAACTCTGCGAAGCCCCTGCCGGGGCAGCGGCAGCTCCTAAGAAGGCAAGCACTGGAACCCAGAGGCCCTGGGCGTTCCGCTGAGCGTTCTGAAGTCACCGAGGGTGGCAGCAGTGGCTGGTGGAGTCTGGTGGCAGGTGTCCGGTGTCTCAGCTGCCCTGTGTGCTGCCCAGCCTCTCTCCAGCGTCCCCTATAGCACACAGTCCCTGCCGCCCTCCCCGCTCCTCAGCTGAGGCTTTGGAGCCTCCGCTGTCAGAGTTGGGTGGAGGTGCAGGATGCAGTGGGGCCGACTGCGCAGTGTAGACCTGTACACACGGGTGCCGTCTGGACCCGGTCTCCCTTTGCGTGTGCTCTGGGAGCCGTTGGGCCCAGCCCTTCCTCAGGGGTCCAGGCGGCCCCTTCAAGGAGAGCTGACAGTGCGCCTTTGCGGGACCTTCAGGGCAAGCGACTTGACGTGGGTTACGAAGCTGTGTCCTTTCTTCCTCCCCTCCTCACTCTTTGCCCTGAACTTGCTGGCCCGGCCCTCGGGGAGGGTCTGGCGGGCACCCAGGGCCCAAGCATGGGCAGGCGCATCCTGGCCGGTCTGCCAGGGACCAGGATGAGACACACAGGTCTCGGATCCCAGTGCATCCTCCCCACGCCCTGTCCCTCCACTCCGTTGATGGGGCCATTTTATTGGGATGTAAACGTGGAAGGTCCCAGGGCAGCTGGAAATCTGACCCTTGGACTCCAAATGCCACATCCGGGTGTCGGTTGTGTTTTTTCCTTGAGTAAAAGTAGATTTGGTTGTTGAGGCTTCTAATGGGTGGACACCCACAGGCCCAATACCAGCTGGGCAGCCCCACATTTCATCCTCTGTCCAGTTTTTTCCACTGGGAAAAGTCACAGAGGTTTTTTCCATGGATAGCCATGTCCCGTGAGCTGGTTTTCCAGGCCCAAGACCACTGGCGTCTCCGTTCAGTGAGCAGAATTGCTCCGTGTCTAGGACCGGCCACTGTCATCCCAGCAGCAAGTCTACCCCAGCCCCTCGGCCTCACCCCCGGGTGGCCTGGTGGCTCCTCCTGGTGTGGGAGACCTGGGACAGGATCCTCGGAATCTGAGTGTAAGAATCCCTTTCCCAGGGACCCTGCAGAGGGAACTGACTTTTTCTACATGTAGAATTAGGGATAAGTCAGCTCAAGGCAAAAGAGTGGGTCCCATCTGGCACAGAAGTGGGGTCCTGCCCCACGTAGGATCAAATGGCCTCTGCGAATGACTGCAGCTTTGGGGCCGGTTTATGCCATCGTGGGACCCACATCTTCCAAGTTGCCTCCACCCCACCTGCCCTTTGTTCTTGTACTTTGGTTACAATGGAAGGCGGAAGGTCTTAAGACTCGCCTTGTGTTTGGCCAGGTCCCGCAGTATCCGTGTGCAGGTGGGGCAGGGCCAGGGGCTCCTGGGGTGCATTTCGAGCTAGGGAGGGCCCTCTCCCACCCCAGTCTATGTGGCTTTGCAGCTGCAGCCTCTTATCTCCAACCGGCCCCTCCCAGGCCTCTGGTAAAAGACCAGTTAAGCACAAGCGGCACGTGCAGTATAAAACGCCCCCTATCCAGGACTCGTGCTTGTACGTGGCCAGGACTCTGGGCCGTCAGAGACGATGTTGTGTGCAGTGTTCTGGGGATGCCTGGCTTGTAGCTGGTGCTCAGTAAGTGGTAACTATTTTGGAGAAGTCAGCGTAGTTCCTGAAGGGAGAGTAGAGGTTTGGGTTTGAACGTTGGCTGATTAAACTAGTTGTGTAATTTGGGGCAAGTTGGTTTACTGTCTTTGGGGAAAATCTCATTATGAAATGGGTCGTATCCCCTCACAGAGTAGTGGGAGGCAGGACAGGCCCCAGGAGAGCCCGTTGCAGAGGGTCTGGGGCACAGGGGCCAGGGATTGTCCTCTTCCACCCACGGCCCCTCAGAGAAGGTGCTGCCAGTAGCTCACCGTGCAGAGAGAAAAATGTCCAGAAGGCAGCTCTTTCCTCTTTCTTCAGCAACATCAAAGAAAAATATCAGCTTCTCCTTAAAGCAGCCTTCCTTAGTGAAGCTTTGTTTTCAATACACTCCCACTTTTTTTTTTGAGGAATTATGAGAAATACTGGACTGGGAGGTGTAGAAACAGGAAAATGTGCTTTCTTTCCTGAGGTGTGTATGTGTGTACATGTGTAGTGCACAGCTACACACACGGCTTTAGTGAATGTGAGAGCTGCGCCCACCCTGCAGCCGGGCACAGGACGTGCAGGAGACATTCTGCCCAGAGCTACTCCCCCCTGGATGTGGGCTCAGCCTGGATGGCCACGATACATGCTGGTGGTGGCCGTCCATCCTAAACATGGCGTCCAAAGAGTGGTCCCTTCCCAGGAGAGCGGCTGCCTCAGGGTCCCAAGACTGGTGACCACCACATGCTGTGTGTAGAGGGCATCCAGAGGCTGGGCACATGGCAGCCAAATGAGTGCAGCAGGGTGGCTCAAGGTGGGCACAGGTAACTCTGAGGAGGGCGCTGGAGACGGACATGGTAGGAAAACGAACATGAAAGCTTAAGGTGAGAACAGTCTCAGATGACGTCAGAAGAGGTTGTCTGGTGTATCTGTGTCCCAACCTCCTGGAGGGTTAGGACACCTTCCTGACATCGCGGGACACGTCAGCTGCTTTTCTGACTTGTAACCAGACAGGTACATAAAGCTTGCTAATAAACCAGCTTCCATCGGCAACTAAAGCTTCTTTCTTTCTTCTTTTACATTGTGGTTGACAGAAGTTCATACTTTATTCAAATTTCCTTGGTTTCTCTTCAATGTCCTTTTCTGTCCCAGGGCCCCTTCCGGGATCCGGCATGAAATTTAGTTGTCCTGTCTCTGCAGACTCCTCTTGGCTGTGACAGTTTCTTAGATTTTCCTTGTTTTTGATGGCCTGGGCAGTTCTAAGGGGAGGTGGGCAGGGATTTTGTGGGATGACTCTGTTGGAACTTGCATGATGTTTTTCCGACCGAACTGGGCTTCCAGGTTTCGGGAAGAGGACCTCACATCACGGCACAGGTGCACACCACCACCACTTGTCCTTGTGGATGTTGACCTTGACCAGAGCTGAGGTCATGTTTTTCAGGTTTCTCTGTCTCCTCCTCCTCATACTGAATTCTTGGGAAGGAAGTCTATGCGCAGCGCACACCTGGGGATGGGGAGTCAGGATGCACCTCCTTGGTGGTGGAGCGTCTACATAAATGACTTGGAAATTTTTGCATGGGAGATTTGTCTCTTCTCCCCTATTTATTATCCTACTGTGTATATCAGTAGAGACTTGTGGATGCTTGTTTTGTACTTTGGGTTATAATCCAGCATCACTTGACTTTCTTGTGCCAATTGTTCCAGCTTTGGCTGTTGGGGGCTCTTTCTGTCTGCCCCTGTGTCCCTTCCCCATAGTCCTATCAGTGGGGAGTTTATTTCTGAGCTCTTCCTTACTTTCTGGCACTACAAGATGTTCCCATCATCTTCTGTGTTTCCTGTTCCAGTCCCAGAATGAGCCATTTCCCCAAGGAGCCCTGGTTCCTGGTATTGGAGAACAGTGTGAGAAACCATGGTCTGGCGCCAGGGGTGCTCATTGCTCCTGGGGTATTGTTTCTTTTGGGCTCTCTTGGCTGACAGAACAAGGAAATAGATGTGTGTATACGAACCCCTATATACACATGCACCTGTAAATATTTCTTTGTGTGACCATCTGTGTCAATATTAGGTTAAGTGCGAGTTCTTGCCGATGTCTCCAACGCTAAGCCATCTCTGCATGTCATTTCCTCCCCTTCGCTGAAAATTTCCATCCCAGCAGTGAGAAACCTGCTCCCACCATCGCTATCCTTTTCACTGACTGTCCAGCGTCAGCACAGCACGCAGGGGGTCAGAGTTGTCAGCCCGTACGCCTGTGAGAATCAACCGGAGCGCAACGCTCCTGTGTGGTTCTCTTTGCCTCTGGTCTTAGAGACTCCACTCATCCAAAGTTACTTTGCAGCACCTTCCCCCATCCCCTTCGGTGAGTTCCTGCAGCTTCTGCTAGTTTTCTGTTTTAGTAAGTGGATGGCTTCTTTCTGGGAGTGGCAGCCTGAAGGTAAAACCACCACCTCCAGGTGTGACCTGAAGCCTTGGATGTCCTTCAGGGGAGATGGGCAGCCTTACATTGTAGTCTCTGAGCTCAATTTGCTCTCCACAAATGCCTCACAGAAATTTGTACTTTGGTGCCTCCCCGAGTCTGTAACGTGAGCCTCTTGCCATGTAGCTTGTAGGAGGTGAGGGCTGTTTTCCTATCGCCTTCAAGACGTTTGCTTGGGTTTGGTCTGTGGCCGTAACATCTTCCTTGTAGCTCAATGTTGCCCTTTCCTTCCACTAGCAGGCCATGGAATTTATTTTCAAAATAGTTTCACCTCATCACCTGCATCGTGCATTTTGAATAGGAGTTCTCTACTTGAACACATCTAAAATTCCCGAGTGGGGGGGATTCTCTAACCCCTTCCACACGAGGTCCTGGACACAGTACAAGTGAGTGAACAAGGGCCGGGTGCGGTGGCTCACGCCTGTAATCCTAGCACTCTGGGAGGCCGAACTGGGAGGATTGCTTGAGATCAGGAGTTGGAGTAAGAGCAAGATCCCGTCTTGAGTAAGAGCAAGATCCTGTCTCTATTAAAAATAGAAAAAATTAGCTGGGCGTGGTGGCGTGAGCCTGTAGTCCCAGATGCTCCGGAGGCTGAGGCAGGAGGATCGTTTGAGCCCAGGAGTTTGAGGTTGCAATGAGCTATGATGACACTAGCTGAGATGACAGAAAGTCTGTCTCCAAAAAATAAACAAAAGCAAATGAGTGCATGGGTGCCAGCAGTTTCAGGCACTTTCACAAGTAGTCACTAATTTACTTCTCCTAACATCACCGTGATGTGCAGGTACTCGGACTCATTTTACCAGGCCGCATGGCCAACTGAAGAAGCCTGCCCAGGCCTCCTCATTGAGGTGCTCATGTTGGGTAGTTTGAAGGGCGGGTGTGCTCTCCAGGGTCTGCCCCGCCTTGCCCAAGTGCCCCCTAACCAGCCAGGGCAGCAGCAGACACATCTCCTCTGGTTTTGTGTGAATTCTAGCAGCATCGCTGCCAGTGGGTGCTGAGAGTCACCTTATGAAGCAGTTGAGAGGCAGAAGTGACTCTATGTTCAGGGCACGCATGCTTTGGAAAACTGGCACATCCTCACCGGTTGTTCAAGTACACTTAGCTTTCAGGGGGCTGGTTATTCTTGGCACTAAGAAACAAGACCAGAACAATCTCTTATGCAACATACACGGGCCATGAAGGACGGAGTTTAATTTTCCAGGTTCAGAAGTCTGACGGCCGGATTCCAGAGGCACCATCTCCACTTACACTTGGGTGAGGTTGTGTGCTCCTTGGTACAGATGTTGAGGTTATGCATTATTTGTCTTTGGGTGATATTTTCGAATCCAACTATGTATTGAGGCCTTAATCTTAGTCTTCTCTTACTTGTTTAGGTGTAAGATCAAGCCTCCTTTTTATGTTTAATGCCAGGCACCTGACTGTGCAGCATCAACCAGGCACAGGCCGCCAAACCAGGCTGAGCAGGAGGCTTCAGGACTTAACGAACTTCGCGATTGCCTTCTTGACTGTGGGGCTTGGAGTTAGAAAAATAGCTGCTTTCACAGGCTTCTCAGAGAGTTGCCACGTTGGACATCTTTCCAGCCCTGGTCTCACGTCCCCTTGTCCCACCACTTGGCTGCAGCTATCGCTGCGGTAACCAGCTGTGCACGGGTGTAGCCCGGCAGGACCCTGCCCCAGCATCCCCTGGTTCTCTGCCACCTTCACCTGGGATGCTGGCAGGTGCCTGCCCAGACTGCTGGTGTGTGGCACACCGGGACAGGTGAGGGAATTAACACGCTTAGGCAGCCCTGTCCAACGGGGCTAGGAGCTGGTGGATAAGTGTTTCCTTTCCCCAAGCCGTGGCTGGGCAGTCTGAGGCTCCTTCCATGGCCTTCCTCAGTGGGTCCCGTAAATGCCCACAGCAGTAACCCCTCAGTCACGTGCCCTGCCCGGGTCCCGCTCCGGTTTCCTGGAGTCGCTCACTCACATTGCCTTCCTGAGCAGAAATCCTGTCTCAGCCAGCGTCTGGGGGACGTAAGCCAAGACAGGTGCCCAGCTATTTCAAATAACCTCATGAGGTAAAATACTTATTTCATTATGTGGCAATTTTTCTTAGAAAAAATTTTAATGAAATTGAATTTTAAAGAGTAAAAATAAAGTCTGGGAGTTGGGTTTCCAAGGGTCAGCTAGGTTCCAGAGACATTAAAACTAGACACATGTCTTGGAGACTATTCCTTTGAAATACTGAGATTTGGTTTGGAAAGATATGTTAGAAGTAACTTAATAACTTTGGAAATACATTTGTGAAGTAGCCTTCCTCCAAGTTCTGATGGGTGGTGGCTGAGGTGTTTTGTGTAAACATTGAGTGAATTATAAACATGAACGCCGTTCCCAGAGAGCTGAGTGACAGTACAATGGCCTCAGGTTCAACTCTCCCGAGATGTGCAGAAACGGCGGCGTGGCCCCGCGCTGTGCGCACCACACTACCTGAGAGCCCAGATGCAGGGCCTTGCGTTCAGGTGAACAAATTTTTCACTCTGTGAACGTGAGAAAATTAAGACAGTCAACAACTTGGGGTTTAAAAATATTTGGAATTGTTTTGCGGCTGTTACACAGGTTAGAACGGTCAGAGGAGCACAGCGGAGGGTAAGTTCTCTCCAGGACAACTCGGGGCAGGGGAAGCATCACTTCAGACTCGGCGAAGGTCACCTGCAAGCAGCGGGGCTGACCAGACAGCTGGAGAGGCCTGGTCGGGGTATGGTGGGCTGGATAACTGGCGTGTGATTTCCTTGTTTTTCATCTTGTTGAGCGGATCAGGGCAACTCACATCAACCGTATTTGGGAGGGACGGACGGTGCTGGCAAATGTCGCCTGAGAAAACAGCCAGGCCCATCCCAGGGAGCCCCCCATGGGACGAGGACGGGATTCACAAGCCCCGGGGCCCTCACCCTCACATTTGCACCTGCGTTGCCGAGAGTTGCCTGGAGAGCACGGTGACTGCACAGGGCCACATTAAGCGGTTAGCTGCGCCTCGCGGCAAAGCAGTCCAGCGTGGGCTCGCAGGACGTGCTGCGGCTGTGAACAGCTTCTAGCCGGGAGGACGGAGTGTCCTACGGACACGCGGCTGCGCTTCCTTCTGCAGCGGAGCTGGAGAGCAGCCAGCGCCTGCTCAGTGACAAAGTGGCTAGCTGGTGTAGGTGCTGGTGCTGAATTCCTTTGGTAGCCTTCTTTAGAAAAAAATAAAATCGATTTTTGGGTTGGCAGCTGAAAATAAAAGTTTACAAAATTCTCGGGAAGTTCCAGCAGGCAAAATGAACCCTGGAGTAGAAGGCAGCGTGGTATGTTTGCGATTCAGGATGGTGAGTGGGCCAACTCGTGTCTCTAACCTTTCTGTGCCTCGGGGTCTTATATCTTTAGCAGAGGAATTGCATTTGCCTTAATCTCTTTCTTGCTTTTTTTTTTTTTTTTTAACATTAACTGAGAAAATTCATTGAAAAGTACATTTTACTCTCTTCAGGTAAGGAAATTTCCATTGTAAAATATAAATCTGCATGCTTTTTATACTGTAATTCTGTATAAGAATATGTGAAAAAATGTTTACTGATTAAAAAAAAAAATTAAGCACCAAGGCTGGGCACGGTGGCTCACGCCTGTAACCCTAGCACTCTGGGAGGCCAAGGCAGGAGGATCGCTTGTGGTCAGGAGTTTGAGACCAGCCTGAGCCAGAGTGAGACCCCGTCTCTACTAAAAATAAAAAAATTAGCCGGTGTGGTGGTGAGTCCCGGTGACTCGGGAGGCTGAGGCAGAGGATCACTTGAGCCCAGGAGTCCGAGGCTGCAGTGAGCTATGATGATGCCACTGCACTCTACCCAGGGCGACAGAGTAAGACTGTTTCAAAAAACAAACAAACAAACAAAAGAATAAGCACCAAAATGAACTCCTGGCATGAGTGCCAAGCCAGAAGAGCGCCACGGCCTCACAGGTTCTTCATGCAAACTTGGCAGCGGCTGATGTGCGTCCGGATGAGGCCGGCCTTGAGCGTGTCGGCCGAGGGCGAGCCCTGGAAGCTCTGCTCGGGGATGGTGGTCAGCCAGAAGCTGTACTTGTTGGCGTAGTAGTGGCAGGTCCCACGGCCCCCGTTGCACTCGATGAACGGCGTGGCGCGGAAGTCCTCCAGACAGCTGCCCGGCGACACCAGTGACTGGCCGCCGCCTTCATCCCCAGCGGCGGTGTGCTGCTCAGAGGGCAGAGACGGCAAGTTAGGAGCCTGCAGCCCAGAGTGCCCCGGGCTCAGGGTGTAGCCTGCTGTTGCTGGTTTGTTTTTACTGAACAGACCATGACCATGTCTGTGTCACTGCGGACCCACACGCAGCACTGTCCTGAATGTACCTTGTGCAGCAGCAGGGGGTGTCGGGATAAACTCAGGGCCCCAGGCAGGTGGCACTCCGGGCACGAGAGTGTGCTGAGCTGCCGGGCAGGGCCGTCCACACCCACCACGGTCATGGCTGGCTGTTCAGTAAAACCAGAACAACAACTGCAGGCATCATCAGTACGTACTGTTGACTGCGTTTTGTACAAAAACCAAACACAAGCATCTACCCAATCATCCATTCAAAGAAAAATGCTTGGCAGAAGAAATAACAACATGTTAACTTTTTTTTTTTTGAGACAGAGTCTCACTCTTTTGCCCGGGCTAGAGTGAGTGCCGTGGCGTCAGCCTAGCTCACAGCAACCTCACACTCCTGGGCTTAAGCAATCCTCCTGCCTCAGCCTCCCGAGTAGCTGGGACCACAGGCATGTGCCACCATGCCCGGCTAATTTTTTCTATATATTTTTAGTTGTTCAATTAATTTCTTTCTATTTTTAGTAGAGACGGGGGTCTCGCTCTTACTCAGGCTGGTTTCGAACTCCTGAGCTCAAACAATCCACCCGCCTCGGCCTCCCAGAGAGCTAGGATTACAGGCGTGAGCCACCGCGCCCGGCCACCTTCAAACTTTTTTACTCATATACTCTCTAAAAGAATTTTGAAAAATTGTATCTCTTTGTACATTTTTAGGTTGACTTTAAAATTTTTTCATCCTAAATTCAAATATTTGCAGGGGATTTAATTTCTGGTATGTGGTATTGTTATTTTAAAATACAACTGTTATATATTACTCTTCTAAATATATTCAACAAAATACCACCGTGATATGATATCCACATCTACAAGATATGAGATATTATACATTTTTTGTTAGATTTATACCTAAGTATTTCAATTTTGGTGGTGCTAATATAAATGATAGTGTGTTTTAATTTCAACTTCTACTTGTTTATTGCTGACATATAGGAAAGCAATTGACTTTTGTATATTAACCTTATATCCTGTAACCTTGCTGTGATCACTTATTAGTTCTAGGAGTTATTTTGTAGATTCTTTTAGATTTTCTGCATAGACAATCATGTCATCTGCAAACAAAGATGGTTTAATTTCATCTTTCCTACTCGGTATACCTTTTATTTCATTTTCTTATCTTATTATATAAGGTAGGACTTCCAATACGTTGTTGAAAAGCAGTGGGGACATCCTCGCCTTGTTCCTGATCTTAGCAATAAAGCTTCACATTTCTCACCATTAAGTATATTAGCTGTAGGTATTTTGTAAATGTTCTTTATCAAGTTGAGGAAATTTCTCTCTATTTCTACTTTATTGAGAGTTTTTATCATGAATAAATGTTGGATTTTGTGAAATACTTTTTCTGCATTCATTGATACGATTATGTGATTTTTCTTTTTTAGCCTATTGATATGACAGATTACATTAATTAATTTTTTGAATATTGAAGCAGTCTTATATACCTGGGATAAATCCCATTAGATCATGGTGTATGATTCTTTTTATACGTCATTGGGTTTGGTTTACTAATACTTTTGTTGAGGATTTTTGCATCTATGTTCATTAGAGATATTAGTCTGTAGTTTTCTTTTTAATTTTATTTATTAATTATTTATTTTTAATCAACAAATAGGTCTGTAGTTTTCTTTTTTCTTTCTGGTTTGGTATTAGGGCAATGCTGGCCTTATAGCTGCTTCTGTCTTCTGGAAAATATTTAGAAAATTGGTATAATTTATTCCTTAAATGTTTGGTAGAATTCACCAGTGAAACCATCTGGGCCTGGTGCTTTCTGTTTGGGGAGTTTATTACTTATTGATTCAATTTCTTTAATATATACAGGCCTGTTTCAGATTGTCTACTTCTTCTCATGTGAATTTTAACAGATTATGTCTTTCAAGGAATTGGTCCATTTCATCTAGGTTATCAAATTTGTGGGCATGGAGTTATTCAAAATATTCATTTATTATCCTTTTAACATCCATTGGATTTGTATTGATGTCCCCTCTTTCATTTCTGATACTAGTAATGTGTGTCTTTTCTCTTTTTTTTCTTAGTTTTGCCAGAAGTTTATCGATGTTATTGATTTTTACAAAGAACCAGCTTTTGGTATTGTTGATTTCCTCTGTTGATTTCCTATTTTCAATTTCATTGATCTGTGACCTAATTTTTATTATTTCTTTTCTTCTGCTTACTTTGGATATGAGGATACAGAATTCTAGGTTTGTGGGGGGGTTTCCTCTCAATACTTTAAATATTTCACTCCATTCTCTTCTTGCATGATTTCTGAAGAGAATTTGGATGTAATTACTTTCTTTGCTCCTCTATAGGTGAGCGTTTTTTCCCATCTGGCTTCTTTCAAGATTTGTGTCTTCATCTTTGATTTCTCTGCAGTTTGAATATGATATACCTGTGTGTAGTTTTTGTTTGGTTGGTTTGTTTTTTGGCATTTATTTTGCTTGGTGATCCCTGATCTTCTTAGATCTGTGATTTGGTGTCTGACATTAATTTGATAAAATTCTCAGTCATTATTGCTTCAAACATTTCTTCTGTTCCTTTCTCTCTTTCTTCTCCTTCAGGTATTTCCATTATGAATATGATATACTTTTTGTGGTTGTCCCATAGTTCTTGGATATTATTTCTCATTTTTTCAGTCTTTTTTCTTTTTACTTTTCAGTTTTGAAAGTTTCTTTTCACATATCCTCCAACTCAGAGATCCTTTCCTCGGCAATGTTCAGCATGCTAATGAGTCCGTAGGAGACTTTCTTTATTTCCATTACAGTGTTTTTTTTTTTTTATCTCTATCATTTCTATTTTATTCTTTCTTAGAATTTCCATTTCTCCACTTACATTGTTCATCTTCCATCTGTTTTTACATTTTGTCTGCTTTTTTCATTAGAGTCCTTAACGTATTAATCATAGTCATTTTCAATTCCCAGTCTGGTAGTTCCAGCATCCCTATCATATCTGTTTCTGGTTCTGATACTTACACTGTTTCTTCTTCTTCTTTTTTTTGAGACAGAGTCTTGCTATGTTGCCCAGGCTAGAGTGCTTTTGGCATCTACATAGCTTACAGCAACTCCTGGACTCAAGGAATCTGCCTCAGCCTCCCAAGTAGCTGGAACTACAGGCACATACCACCACGCCCGGCTAATTTTTCTATTTTTAGTAAAGATGGGATCTCGCTCTTGCTCAGGCTGGTCTCAAACTCCCCAGCTCAAGCAATCCTCCTGCCTGGTCTCCCAGAGTGCTACAATTACAGGCGTCATCCACCACACCCAATCTTCTTCAAACTGTGGTTTTTGCCTTTTAGTATACCTTCTAATTTTTTGTTGGAAGATGAACATGATGTACTGGGTAAAAGGAACTGTGGTAAGTAGGCCTTTAGTAATGTAGTAATAAAGTATTGGAGGAGGGAAAGCGTTCTATAATTAGATCTCAGTCTTTTGGTGAGCCTATGCCCCTGGACTGTGAATTTCACCACTGCTTCTCAGTTTTTGTTTTATTCCCTTAGGTGAGACAGGACAGCTAGAGGGGACTAAAGTTCCGTATTTCCCTTTTCCCACATAGAAGGCTAGAGGGAGCTGCAGTTGGTATTTCCCTTCCCCCACATGGAAGGATATAGCCTGCTAAAGTTGGGTATTTACCATGTCCAAGGTAGGTTAGGCTCTGGCAAAATTGTTTCTCCTGAGGGTAGGTCTTTGTAAGAATTAAAGAATGCTCTGGCATATTACCAGATGGTTTCTTTCCCCTCCCCTTGCTGGAAACATGAAGGGATTTTTCTCTGATGCTCATTGTGAGGACCCAGTAGAGCTCTGGGAGGTAAAGATCATGGAAGTGTGAGAGACCCGTATAACTCAGTCCCCTGGAGTTTTTAAATCTCGGAATTGTCCACACCGATTCTCCAGAAATTGATCAATTACAATTTAGGTTTTCCTATTCTGGCACTGGTTCCTGCAGAAGTTTCTGCTCAAGGATTTCATTTCTAGTAACTTGTGATTCTCTATATTCACCTGTCTGTCTCTCCAATTTGAGGGGCAGAAATCTGCCCAGTGACATCATTTCTCTGACAGATTTAAGAAGAATTGTTCAGCTTTTTAACTTATAATAGATGGAGTGCTATCTTCTAAGTTCCTTATATGCTGGACTGGAAACTAAATCTCTCTCCATTTTTGAAAGACAGTTTTGCTGAATATAATTCTTGGTTGGCAGTTTTTTCTTTCAGTGCTCTAAATATAGTATCTCCCTTCCTTCCAGCCTATAAAGTTTCTGCTGAGAAATCTGCTGATAATCTTGTGAGAGCTCTCTTGTACTTGATGAGTCACTTTTCTCTTGCTGCCCTAAGAGTCTGTCTGTCTTTGACTTTTGACAGTTTGATTATAATGTGTCTCAGTGTGGGCCTCTTTGGGTTTATCATAGTTGGAGTCCTTTGAGCTTCTTGAATTAGATGTCCATTTCCCGCCTCAGATTTAGGAAGCTTTGGGCCATTATTTCTTTAAATAAGCTCTCTGTCCTTTTTCCTCCCTTTTCTTCTTCTGTAATTCCCAAAATGTGTATATTGATCTACTTTGATGGTGCCCCATAAGTCCCTTAGGCTTTCTTCATCTTTTTTCTTTCTTTCCTCTGACTCAATAATTTCAAATGACCTGTTTCAAGTTCACTGATTCTTTCTTCTGCTCAGTTAAATGTCCTATAACCCTCTCTAGTGAATTTTTCAATTCAGTTACTGTTTTCTTCAACTCCAGGATTTCCGTTTGGTCTTTTTTATGGTTTTGGTCTCTTTGTTGATATTCTAATTTTTGTGCATTGCTTCCTGGTTTCATTTGTCTATCTGATTCTCTCGTAGCACACTGAGCTTCTTTAAGATGATTATTTTGAATTCTTTGTCAGGTAATTCATAGATCTCTTTCTCTTTGGGGTTCCTTTCCTAAGATTTATTTGTTCCTTTGATTAGGCTATGTTTCCCTCTTTCTTCATATGTCTTGTTATTTTTTGCTGGGATTTGTGTATTGAAAAAGCAACCATATCTCCCAGTTTTTATGAACTGTCTTCATATGGGGGGAAACCTCTAACAATCGGCCCAGCTGACAATCTGTGGGAGTCTCTCAAACCTTTTCTGGAGGTATGTCTTCTTTGGGTTTGTACTCGTAATTTCCCAATTTAAGTGTTTGCTGGTTTCTTTCTCAGAAGCTTGTAATCTCTTCTTCTCTCTGGTATTTGTCTATAGTACGGCAGGTTCTCAGAGGCTGTGACAAGCCACTGATCTCTCTTTTGTTCTCAGCAGTCCCCAGGCATCCAAAGTACACAATTGCTTCAGGACTCAGGCAAAATAAAAACCAATCCCTCTGGCAACCCCCTGAAAATCCTGAAAGTTGGATACAGGTTCTACTCTTGCATTTGAATCAGTACACTGAGTGAAAAAGGTCCACTCACACTAGTGTTGGCAGACATCATTCAATCATTGAGGGTTCACCTGAATAGAATTAAAAGGCAAAGGAAGGGAGAATTCTCTCTCTGTCTTTTCTTGAGCTCGGGCATCCATCTTCACATTCCCTCAGACAGTGGAGCTCCTGGTTCTTGGCCCTTTGGACTTCAGGATTTATGCCAGCAGCCCCTTAGGTCACAGGCCTTCAATGTTGGACTGGAATTTATACCATTGTCTTCCTGATTCTCAGGCCTCCAAACTTGGACTGAATTACACCACCAGATTTCCTTGTCCTCCAGCTTGCAGACAGCATATAGGACTGCTTGGCCTCTATAATCACATGAATCTACTCCAACAATAAATTCCCTCTTATATATCTATATAAATATACTATTTGTTCTGTTTTTCTGGAGAAGCTAATACAGATTTTGGTACTCACTGTGGTTCCAGAGGAAGAGAATTTTAAGTATGAGTTTTCTGAATTGGTTTTGGGATTTCTGTAATTGGCTCTCTAATTTGATTATATTTAAAGATGCTAAGGACTCTATTTCAGTAGTAAATAGCATACTGATAGCCCATTGCATGAACTATTTACAGAGTTATGCATTAGATACTCCTAATTAACCACATATAAGAAGCAACAACCTAAGTAACTCTCTATATGCTACTTGCAAATATTTTTGGAAAACTGAGGAATATAATGCTATTGATTGATTGCTCCTAATATCACTGGAAAACATAGTGAAAGAAAAGGATTAGCTCAGGCATTCAAATTTCCAGCTCAAGTACCACATAAATGACCTAAGAGCTTCTAGGTATGGCCTGAGGGAGAGCCTTATTTCCTGTAGCCATAGGGATGAAATTGCTGAAAATGAAACAGAAGACCTCATCTGTGATTGGTTGAATTACAATGCAAATTGAACTCCCAGCCTCACAAGGTGCCTATGTTGAAGTGAGAGCACTGACTGGGAATGAATTGGTTCCTATATGTTGGGATGAGGACTTGGGAGAAAGACCCCGATGAAGCTAAGGACATCGAGCCCCTAAATTCTGATTAGTCTTCTTTGCTAGTGGAAGAGGACTCCCCACTCCCAGCAGAAGTAGCCTTCTTACCCTCTGTGCTATTGGCTTTTCCACCTCTGTCTAATGGGATTAACTCTATATTACCTGAGGAAATGATAGTGGCCTCCCCTGAGGTAGTTGCCATCCAAAACAATGCTGAACTCCTCAGGACCTACCCCCACTACTCCTCTCTGCTTCTAGACCTTTAACTAGACTCAAGTCCCAGTAGGCCCCTAAAAGTGAGGTACAAAGTATGAATGAAAAGGTGTGCTACAATCCAAAAGGATTACTTGAGTTTTCTAACTTATACAAGCAGAAATCTGGGGAGCATGTATGGGAATGGATATTAAGGGTATGCAATAATGGTGGGAGGCACATAAAGTTGGCAGGCCTAATTTATTGATATGTGCCCACTAAGTAGAGATTCTGCATTTAATGTTGCAGCTTGGGGAGTTAGAAAAGGCTCTAACAGCTCCTTTGGTTTTTTGGCTGAAACATGGACCAAAAGTTGGCCCACCATGAGCAAGCTGGAAATGCCTAATCTCCCTGGTTTAATGTGGAGGAAGGGATTCAAAGGCTTAGGGAGACTGGAATGTTACAATGAATTTATTATTGTAGCATTTCTACTAACCCATACTTGGGGGGTCCAGAAGACATATACTTCACCAATACTTAGAGAAATAAATTTATGAGGGGATCCCCAACATCCTTGAAAAGCTCCATGATCACTCTTCTCTGTAGGCCAGACCTTACAGTGGGAATCACAGTCACCCAATTGGAAAATTTAAACGCAATGGGAGTAATGAGGTTCCACGGTGGTAGGAGCCAAGTAGCGGCACTAAACTGCCAAAGGAATGGTAGGCATAGTTACCATAAAGGACAGCAGAGTCAAAGCAACAATCAGAATAGTGTGACTCCTGCAGACCTATGGCATTGGCTAGTTAATCATGGTGTTCCTAGAAGTGAAATAGATAGGAAGCCTACTAAATTCTTACTTAATCTGTACAAACCGAAAATTTTCAGATCAAGGGAACAAAAGTCTAATTCAAATCATACAAAAAGAGCCACAACCCTTCAATGAATTCCTGGACTTCAGCAAGTTTACAGACCCAGAATCCCTTGAATGAAGGGAAACTCAGGCCTCCTCAAGGAAGGACCCTCATACACTACAAAAAATTTATGCTGTTAATCTTTCTCCTAGCCTTCCCCAAAGGGACCAATAGCCGTTTACCAGGGTTACTGTGCACTGAGAAAAAGGAAATAATCAGACCTTTTGGAGACTACTGGACACTGGCTCTGAATTGACATGGATTCCAAGAGACCCAAAACATCACTGTGGCCTTCCAGTCAAGAGTAGGGGCTTACAGAGATCAGGTGATCAATGAAGTTTTAGCTTAGGTCCATCTCTCAGTGGGTCCAGTGGGTCTCCAAAGCCATCCTGTGTTTATTTCCCCAGTTTCAGAATACATAATTGGACTAGACATACTACTTAGCAGCTAGCAAAATCTCCATGTTGGTTCCCTGACATGTGGAGTGAGGACTATTATGGTGAGAAAGGCCAAATGGAAGCCATTAGAACTACCTCTACTTAAGAAAACAGTAAATCACAAACCATACTGCATTTCCTATATTGCAGAGATTAGTGACACCATTAAGGACCTGAAGGATGCAGGGGTGGTTATTTCCACCACATCCTCATTCAAGTCTCCTATTTGGCCTGTGCAGAAGACACATGCACCTTAGAGAACTACAGTGGATTATCTTAAGCTTATCCAACTGGTGACTCCAGTTGCAGCTGCTGTACCAGATGTGGTTTCATTGCTTAAGCAAATTAACACCTTCTCTGTTACCTCACATGCATCTATTGATCTAGGAAATGCTTTTTCTCCATCCCTGTCCATAAGGCCTACCAGAAGTAGTTTTCTTTCAGCTGACAAGGCCAGTAATACAGCTTCACTGTCCTACTTCAGGGGTATATCAGCTCTCTAGCCCTATGTCATAATTTAGTTCTCAGGGATCTTGATCATCTTTCCCTTCTTTAAGATATGTTACTGGACCATTACGTAAATGACATGCTGATTGGACATATTGAGCAAGAAGTATCGATTACTTGGGGCTTATTGATAAGACATTTGCATGTCAGATGTTGGGAAATAATTCCAACTAAAATTCAGGGGCCGTTTATTGAGTGAAATTTCTAGAGGTCTAGTGGTGCAGGGCATGTCAAGATATCCCTTCTAAGGTGTAGAGTAAGTAGTAGCATCTGGCCCCTCATGCAACCAAGAAAGAGGCACATTACCTAGCAGGCCTCTTTGTATTTTGGAAGCAACATATCCCTCATTTGGGTGTGTTACTCCAGCCCATTTATCAAGTGACCTGAAAAGCTGCTAGTTTTGAATGGGGTCCAGAATAACAGAAGGCTCTGCAGCAGGTCCAGCCTGCTGTGCAAGCTGCTCAGTCACTTGGGCCATATGATCCAGTAGATCCTATGGTGCTAGAAGCATCAGTGGCAGATAGGGATACTCTTTGGAGCTTTTGGCAGGTGCCCATAGGTCAATCACAATGCAGGCCCATAGGATTTTGGAGCAAGACCCTATTATCATCTTCAGATAACTACAGTCATGCATCACTTAATGATGGGAATATATTCTGATAAATGTGTCATTAGGTGGTTTTGTCATTGTGCAAACATCACAGAGTGTATTTACACAAACCTTGAGCAGGGTGAGGTGGCTCACACCTGTAATCCTACCACTCTGGGAGGCCAAGGCAAGAGGATCGCTTGAGGTCAGGAGTTTGAGTAGGAAAGAATTTTAATAATCAAGTGAATAGGGTGACCCATTCTGTGGATATCAGTCAGCCTCTTTCCCCAGCTACCCCTGTCATTGCCCAATGGACTCACGAACAAAGTGGCCATGATGGCAGGGATGGAGTTTATGCCTAGGCTCAGCAGCATGGACTGCCACTCACCAAAGCTGACCTGGCTACCGCCACTTGGAGTGCCCAATCTGCCAGCAGCAGAAGTCAACCCTGAGCCTCCAATATGGCACCATTCCCCAGGGTGATCAGCCAGTTACCTGGTGGCAGGTTGATTACATTGAACCATTTCTATCAGGAAGGGTAAGTATTTTGTCCTTACTGGAATACACACTTAACTGTGGATACTGATTTGCCTTCCATGCAAGCAATGCTTCTGCCCAAACTACCATCCATGCCTTTTCCACCACCATGGTATTCTACACAGCACTGCTTGTGGAAGCCAAAGAAGCGTGATAATGAGTCCATGTTGAGCAAATTTCCTGGTCCTACCATGTTCCCCACCACCCTGAAGCAGCTGGCTTGATAGAATGGTGGAATGGCCTTTTGAAGACTGAGTTACAGAGCTAGCTAGGTGGCAATACTTTGCAAGGCTGGGGCGAGGTTCTCCAGAAGGCTGCATGTGCTCTGAATCAGCATCCAATATATGGTACTGTTTCTCGCATAGCCCATAGGATTCATGGGTCCAGGAATCAAGGGATGGAAGTGGGAGTGGCATCACTCACCATTACCCTGGTGACCTGCTAACAAAATTTTTGCTTACTGTTTCTGCATATTTATGCTTTGCTGACCTAGAGATTTTAGTTCCAAAGGGAGGAATGCTTCCTCCAGGAGACAAAACAATGATTACACCAAACTAGAAGTTAAGACTGTCACCCAGCCACTTTGGGATCCTCATGCCTCTGAGTCTACAGGCCAAGAAAGAAAATATGATGTTGGCTAGAGTGATAGATCTGGACTACCAAGGGAAATTGGACTACTTCTCCACGGTGGAGGTAAGGAAGAGTATGTCTGGAATACAGATCCCTTAAGGTATTTCTTAGTATTACCATGCCTTGTGATTAAGGTCCATGGAAAATTACCACAACCTTGTCTAGGCAGGACTCTGAATGGCCCAGACCCTTCCAAAATGAAGATTTGGGTAAACCACCTCCCCTCCACCCCAGGTTAAGAACATGACCAGCTAAGGTTCTTGCTGAAGGCAAAAGGAATATAGAATGAGTAGTTGAAGAAGGTAGTTATAAATACCAGCTACAGGCCGGGCGCGGTGGCTCATGCCTGTAATCCTGGCACTCTGGGAGGCCGAGGCGGGCGGATTGTTTGAGCTCAGGAGTTTGAAACCAGCCTAAGCAAGAGTGAGACTCCGTCTCTACTAAAAATAGAAAGAAATTAATTGGACAACTAAAAATATATACAAAAAATTAGCCAGGCATGGTGGTGCATGCCTGTAGTCCCAGCTACTCGGGAGGCTGAGGCAGAAGAATTGCTTGAGCCCAGGAGTTTGAGGTTGCTGTGAGCTAGGCTGACGCCATGGCCCTCTAGCCTGGGCAACACAGTGAGACTCTGTCTCAAAAAAAAAAATACCAGCTACAACCATGTATCAGTTACAGAAAAGAAAAATACCAGCTACAACCATGTATCAGTTATAGAAAAGAAGACTAATTGCCATGAACATTTTCTCCCTATTTTGTTAAGAATGTTTGTGTGGATGTATACACATATTAAGCAAATACCTTTGTTATCTTTCCTTTCTTATTTCCTTATCTGTCACGCCGTGCTTGCCAGCAAGAACGACGCAACAACTTGGAGTTCTTCCGACAGCAGTTTATTGGGGCGAACAGCTTCAACAAGATGGCGAGAGACCCAGAACGGGAAGTACGGTTGACTTATATAACAGCACAAGTAC